>JXXA01012065.1:0-25558 GCA_000956255.1 Anopheles punctulatus | reverse complement strand
GACGACGAGGTCCGGAGGCTTCGATCGATTTTCTGATTAATTTATGCTCCTGCGTTGTGGAACGGAACCGGTGTGCAGCGGGTCCATCGTCGGCGTCGTCGTCGTCGCCTTCGGACCCATGTAACCGGGTTTGCAATTTAGCCGGCTTTTTACATGTGAGTGTGTGTGTGTGTGTGTTGGTGTGTTTGTTGAAGAAATAAAATTAGCCAAATCCACCCTGTCCCCACCAGCGAAGGATAAGGCGCAACTAGGTGCAGTTCCTGGCGCGGTAAATGGCTTACCATCGACGACGTCGGCATCGTTTCGTTGATTATAGACATTACAGCATTTCACTAAATCGGCCAGCTCCGTAGAGTACCCGTAGAGGGAGAGAAGGTCCGGTCCCGTTCGGTTCCGGCTCGTGTAAGAAGGAAGTATCGATTTCAGGGAACCGGTGAGGACCCCGTGGTCAGGCGCCGTGTGGTCAGGAATCATCAGACTCATGATTACGCTGGAGCTACCTTAAATGGTTTACGAACCTTCACCCTCTCTCTCTCTCTCTCTCTCTATCTCTCTCACTCTCTCTTCCTCTTTCTCTCTTTCAATGTCTTATCGTTCACCAAAGGAGGTCCTTTTCGAGCCACCACCGTCGATGAAACATCAATTTTTGCTCTGCCCCGGATCCACACGCCGGGAATCATTTTCCGCTTTCTATTTATTCACCAGCGCGCGTTTGGAGTCCGTCCGGTCCGATCAGTTCTAGGGGAGCACGGACATATGGTAGAAAAAGGCGAGTGTAGAAATAAGAAGAAAAAAAACATCCGAATAAACAAACACACACTCACGGCAGTCGAAGGGAACGGTTGGGGACGCACGGAGGTGCTCCTGCAGGGGGGAAGATCCTTTCCAGTCAATTACATCAATTTATACAACCGAACTGTCGATGCAAGGGAGCAGAGCAGCGTTTCGGTCCGGCTCCAGGTTTGGGGCGGGCGTATTTTCGGCTATGAACGGGGTTGGGGGAGGGAAATGGTCCGACGGCCGACCATTAAGAATCGAAGAAGGGTCTGCCCCTCGTAGTAGGATTGCTTTGAAAATGCCAAGTCCTTTCATCCTCGGGGTCGTGGCTGAAGAAAAAAAAAAACAGCGAGAGCGTTACGTAAATCATACGCTCTTCTCTTCTGGTCCGGGCTCTGCTGCTCTGGAGATTTTTGTTTTTCTGCTCGTCTAGTTCTAGAGTTCTAATGGAAATTTATTACACGTAATGTTGAGTTGCGGCACGCTCAAGAGCCGGGAGCTTGTTATTTCGTTTGCAAAGAAAGCCACCTCCCGAAAATCATTCCTTAATTAATTTGGTCTAATAGTTTCGTCGGGCAAACATGTTCGATGAGTCACACGTTTTGTTTCTTGATTCGCTTTTCTGCCATTCAACGGGGGACTAAGGTGGTGGCCATGTTTCTGATATGTAAATCGTATGTTAATACACTAAACGCATATTTTAGCATAAGAAAAAAAAACTATAGTTTATGGAAAACACACAATTGAAGTGATTGTAAATCGTATAAAAAATGAAGTGCGATAATTTCGACTCGCGCTGAGTGAATAAGAATATGATTCTCATTCTTTCTCACCTCAGTGACTCACAAATTCAGTATTTTGATTTAAGTCCTTACTAGTGGGCTCTAAACAGAGAGAATCCCCATAATGATCTCCCAAAATACGATTCAAAGTTTTGACTGGAAGGACGCGTGAAAAAGGCAGTGTATTTAATTTAAATGTAGTTAGCACTGGAGAAAATAATCACATGAAATTACGGAATTATGCCTTCTAGACTCTTCCTTTTACAGAATTTAGATGCAAATTTAATTTTGGCGGTATTTGTCGTCTACCATCTCCACAGAATTCATTGGTTTGTAGTTTATAAAGAAACAAACCTGATTTTTTTGACATCTTTCGCTCCTGTACGGAATAATAAAAGCGAATTATCCCACCGAATGTTTTGATGCTAGTAATTGCAAAAATTTCACTAATTTATTTCGTGAAACCTTAACGTTTTTCTAAGTATTATTTATTTAATGCCCACAAATTAGGAATGCAATTACTGCAATCCAACTTCAACGCGAATCTTAATTTTCTTCTAACCTTTCGCTTGAAAATCCATTTAGCTCGTCTACTTCGTTGAACACGCTCCGTTCGCTTTTCAAACAGGCCTCTTTGTCCATTATGGGTCCGGTCCGATTTACCGGAAGCAACGCGTTTACCGACGGGTAAAGTTACTTAATAAATGATGCTAACTACAGGAGACGCCGGCAGTGACTGAGCCTTACAGGTAAGCAAAAAAAAGCATGCCCTTTTCAAAGGTATATAAGACATGATCGAGCATTTAAGGTGCGGAGAGACTAGAGGGGGACTGGAGGGTGGGAGCAGACGAAGTTGATCCTTTCCTTACCCCGTACAAAAACCGTGGAACGGTCTTGGTCGTGGTCGTAACGTAATTACCAAAAATCAATACTCCACAACTCTGAAGGCGGGAGGGAAAACGGGCAAAGGGATTGGCAGCGATTTCACGGAAATATGTGTACAATGTTTATGCGGCTCTCATAAAGAAGGAACTCATGTTTTACCACCACCAACACCGGCGCCACTGCCTGCCACTGCGTGTGTATGTGGTCGAGCTTTGCGCGCGCGAACTTTGCGTTTTGCGTCCGAAGGAAAAGTGATTAAGGATGCAAACTATCATAAATCATGCGATGTTGATGATTAAATTAAATTACTCCGAGACCCATCCACGCTTTCAAAAACCAGGAGCTCTTCTGCGCAAACGACAGTGGCAGCGATGGTGCCGGGGTTGTAGGCCGGGGTCATTTGATGATAATTTTGCCCATTTTTACCCACCACCACCATCGCCGCGCGCCGTAAGAGGATCTTTTATTCCCCTCACGTTTGTTCCCGCTTCCAGTGGTGCGGACTGAAGTGGGTCGGAAAATCCTGCCCGATTTCCTTGTAATTCAACAGAGCGTGCCGCCCTCTTCTCCCATCCGCCCTGCCCCTGGGTCACATTATTTGGACGTTGTTCTTCGCGCGTAAGGAAGTAGTAAAAACGGAAGTGCGAAACAACAGCTCTACCCACAGAGCGCACAAACAAAAACACACACACACACACACACACTGAAGATCCTTTCCGTCCGATATTAGGAACGGGGCAGAATGTAATTTGCATAGTGGGGAGGGAAATTATTAAAACTCGGTGGAAAACCACCACCACGCCACACATCTAATCATCGCCATCATCATCATCGACGTAATCGTCAGCATGTATGGGCGATTTTTTTTCGTTCTTTGGGTGTGTGAGTGTGTTTTGGTGAAGTTTTTAAAAAAAAAAATATAATAAAAATTTGCACACTCGAATGAGAGACGAAATTCGCAGCGAATCGTGTGGTTGCTAGGGCGTTGTTATGTGTGTTTTCAGCAGTTAATTTTTTATGTTTGCGAACGAACATTTCACGCAACGCTGGGAATTAGACGCGGCGGTGCGGTGAATAGTTTCATCCGAGGTTTTTGTTTGTTTTTTTTTAAGGGGATATTTCACTACATTAGTTTTGATTATTCACTTATACTGAGTAGAATTTTGAATTCAAACACCGCAGATTGATCTCTACAGTGGTTTTCTAATAGAGAAGAATGTCGCTCAAAAACAGAGTTTAAATTGATTGAAATATATCACAAGTAAGTTTTTTATCAGAGTAAGGTAACCTCCCAAAAACAATGGTAACATTTTTAAACATTTTAATATCTTAAACGTTTTAAACATCAAATTTTTATCTCACTACTAATAAATTGATACATAGCATATAGCAAATTTAAAAAATATTTCAAATAAGAAAAAAATCGTTTCTTTATTTTTTGGAGATTTTTTTTTATGTACAAAAATTCTACGACAAATTCCAATCCGTAGCCAAATTCGCGCCAAACAAAACGCAATGAAAGTGGAGCAATGCGTAGCAAATATTACATTTTGCACCGAAATAAGAGCAAAAATACGTTTCAAACAGAAGAGAGGAAAAAAAACACCTCAACCACAGCTAGATGTGATTGTGTCCGCACGACGTCGATGACGATCGAAAAGTTTTGCGTACGCCCGTGCAGCAAAGGGTGGGAGGGATCTAAAGTGCACAATATTTTGCTTCCCTTGTGCAGAATTGTGCGAGTGCGCACTGTCGCAGCATGGCAACATCGTCATGTAATTATTTCCGTTTTCTTATCCCGCCGGTGCGTTTAAAAAAAAAACTAGGACACAATAAAAACTAGCACCACAGCCTGCGCCGAAACCGAGCGCGGATTGCAAGTTGCCCGCTCATGGCCGGTTCGGTTTTAGGACTTCAGTGTTCAGCTTTCCGTTCCGTTCCCTTCCCCAGTGCTTCACAACAAGTTGCTTCAAACACGATTGCATCCAACGCGAATGGTGTGTATTGCTTGATGGACACCAGGGGAAAGGGTGACGCGGAACGAACAGAAGGAAGCCACGTGTGCACGTGAAGAAAAGTCAACTGGCGTCGACGTCCTTGGGTTGGGTTGGGTCCTCCTCTTCAGCCCAGCAGACCCATGTTTCTTTGGCGTTTTTCCACTTCCAACACGGTGCGTAATGCAATAGAGAAGCGGTCGGAAAGACGACGACTACGACGAGCCACGACGACAACAGAAAAAAAAATAAATAAAAGGAAATTAAAAACATGCCTGCGAATGGAAGGAAAAAAACTGCATCGCTCATCCACCCTCAACTCGAACCCCACCCCAGCCGGCGTGGAAAATGCCTCGGGTAATTATTACATGCCGTGTCGTAGGTTTCGTATTGCACCCGACGAAGAACCTGGCCCAGGCTTTTCCTGGGAAAGGGAACGACGAACACCACACACATGCCGGTGAAAAGTTGACAAATTGGGGTTGGGAATACCCAACCACCGGTGGTTCCCGGGGAAAAATCACATACGAGGCGCATGTGTGTATTTAGTTTGTACATTCAAACACGCTCCCTGGCTTGTTTTTTTCCTCTTATTGCTCGGCTTTTCTACGCAAAACGAAAATGTTTATTCCCTGCTGCTGCTACTGCTGTTGCTGTTGGAAGAAAAAACAAGTTGCTGCAACTGCGTCGATGCACTTGGTAGGATGCTTACCGACGTGTGTTCGAGTGCATAAAGCACCACCACCACAACCACGTGCAGCATTCATTTGGAATGAGACCCTCACGAAGAGGGAAGTTTTCATTCAGTACCTCCGAAAAGGTGTGAAGTTGGGTTTCACAAACTTAATCACACAAAATAAAATAAAAAACATCTTGGTAGTGTCGCTTAACTAGGCGTGGGTAGGGTAACGAAAAAAAAAATCCCACACTGAGCGGATCATCTCCAGCGTTGAAGTCTTTCCGACGGTTCGCGGCGGCAATTGATTTCCCACTATCTGTCGGATGTGTTTCGTACACTTTTGTATTCGGTTTGGTGCCATTTGCATTTGACTTACTTTTTTTGGTTTTATTTGCAGCTTTTTTGTTGTTGTTGGCACATTTATCTCTTCCAGTTTGGTGCACACGTTTTGCGGCGGAACTACGGAAACTCTTTGATTTTTATTTATTGAGGTTTTATGTTTGGTTGTTATTTTTTTTTGGTTTCGTTCGCTTGCAGCGGAATCATAATAATACTGAGCATCTTTTTGCCAATTGTTGAATTATTAGAGGGCAATTTTCGAGCGTTTGAGGCATTGGAAATATAAAGGTTATTTGCATTTACATCTACATTGGTTCCAACACTTAAAAAACTCCAGTTGTAGATGAAAATATGAGGAACAATGTAAATTTTCTGCAGTATATTTCAAATTGAAAAAATATTTCCGAAAAAGAATTATTTCGATTTAAAAAATTGATTAATTGAGCCACGTGATTGGCTCATGGCATGCTATGGGTCTTTTTTATTGGTTGTTTTTCTTATGCTTTTTTTATTTTAACTTATATTAGAAACTTATTTTTGCATCCAAAAAAAGATGTTTATTACATCAATAAGCAAATTTTGAGGTAATTTGTTTCCACCAAAACCTCCCTAACATGGATACATGGCCATAACCACCGTCTAATGCTGTTTCTCCACCAAAAATGCTCCATTTCCAGCGCAAAATGGACCCCCGCTTCGTGCGGGTGTGTGTGTGTGTGTGTGTGTGTGTGTGGTGCATAAGCGCCCTTCCCCCCGAAAAAGGGAAGCAACCAGCCTGAGGCAGGCACAAGAGAGGAAAAAAACAAGGTGTGAAAAGGTACTTTTCGCTTTGCCTCAAAAACACAGCGCAAAACGCACCGGGGCGCGTTGTTTTCGTCCCGGGTATTCTTTTGGAAACGTTTCAGCTCCGAGCCCACGAAAGTGACAGCTCCCGGCACCAAGCCATGGCCGGGAGTGCGGAATGAGGGGGAAAGGGGAACCGGCCGAGGCCTCGGAACGCGAAATTCGATATGGAGAATTCGCACTCCCCTAGCATAGAGAACGAACCCCCCCTTGTGCGTCTATCTGTCTTTATGTGTGTGTGTGTGTGTTCTGATTCGGAAAAGGGTTGCTCTTTGTCCCTATCTCTTTCGCACGCACCGAAATCGCGACGAAAAACGGAGGGATTCGCTCGACATGGGTCAAAGGGAGGAGAGACCCGGCAACCGATCAACCATGACACGGGGATGGGGGAAGGGCCGGTGTACCGGTGGTTCTTCCATATTATGCGTTTTTTCTTTTGTTTTTATTTCATGCCCCGCGCTATACACCGCTTCCACAATCCACCAAACTCGCCTACTTGTTCGGGTAATGCACCGCCGACAAAGTGTAAAAGCAAAAAATAAAAAATAAAGGGAAAAGCGGGAGGAAAGCGTTTCCAATGTGTGGCATATGTGTGTGGGCGGGGCTGGAGAGATAGAGAGAGAAAGGTAAAGAGAGAGAGAGAGAGAGAGAGAGAACGGCAAAAAAGTAAACGAAAACACACAAACAAACAGCACGCAAAATGCAAACGCAAAATGCAACGTGAGAGGTGAGTGGAAAATTAAGAAGGAAAAGAAAGGGGTTAAAAACAAAAGATCCAAAACGCACTAGAGTACACACTAGGATCGTGTGTGGGTCCGTAATTTGATCCTCTTCGATTCGGTTTCTCTCGCTGCTTGTGTGTGTGCGTCCCTTTTCACTCTTTTCGCACACAAACACAGCTTGAAGTGAAAATGAGTTTCGTAGGTAAAGTTCGCCTGCAGAGAAAGGAAACAAAAGGAAAAGGGAAGCGTTTTTTTGTCTTTCCTCGTGCTGGCTTTTGCTACGTACGTTTCTTCTCTATCTCTACCACAAAATGCACTCGGGCTCCAGCAGCTCGAGCGTTGTGGGCAGTTTTAATCTTCTTTCGTCGCTTCCTCACTTTACATTTTGCACTTTGCCACTACCGGTGCGTACGTCGGTAGTGCGATTTTTGCATGATTGAAGGTGATGGTTTTGGGAGGGCGACGGTTTTTTTTAGTGCTCGTTTTGTGCTTTTTTTTACTTCGGTTCAGGTCTCCAACTGCAACCGGGAACCCGACCCCACCGCTGGCTGCGATGCAAAACAGCAACAACAGAGCGCGCTGGACCCAATTTAAAATATTATATTTCATCGCATATTTCAGCCGTGTCGGTAGCGGATCGAACCAGAACCGAGTGATGGCTACGGGATAATAATTTTTTCCGTATCAATGTTACTTTAAAAAGATGTAAAAGTATTAGTTCTTGTGGAATGTCTAGTGGTGATAGTTTTTAAAAACTATAAACAACACCGTAATTTGACGATTGCCACATTGCACTGAGAGCGCTACCGTTTCGACGTTTCTCATCTGACACTTTTTTTTGGCAAAACAAAAAAAGGCTTCCATAGTGATTTTGAAAAACAATTTTAATATTCGCCAATTCGAAAACCAAATCCGGCTCAAACACACATCTGGCATCGCAAACTTTACGTAACCTCTTCGAGCAACGGGAGCCTGCAGAGGGTCCAATAATACTTCCTTCTCCACGAGACTTTTTACCCGCACCGGTTGCAGGCTGATGCATATAAAAACAATAAAATACTTTCCACCGCCGCGTTCAATCAAAATCCCGCTGGCTGTCCGTGCGCATCTGCATGTGTATGTGTGTGTGTCTGTGTGTAAAAAGATGAATTGCAGTTACCGGCAGCTCTTGCGGGAAAACCTTCGGAGCTGATTTGCACACAATATCGAAACCCGCGGTTCGTCCATGGTCCATCGCCATTCTTAGCGACCGACCGATGAGAAGAACCGGAATCGTGGCCGGAGACAAAAAACTTCAATTTTGATGAAACTACAAACGAATCAAACATTGCTGGCAGCATCCACAACCATCCATCCATCCATCTCGCCAATGATTGAACTTCGGCGAGGACAATTTCAAAAGCTGCGTGGGCCTCCCCGCCCCTCCCCGGTCTTCCCCCATCTCCCGCCCCGACGGGATGGAAATCGAAAAATCGCGCGAACCGCTTCGCTCATTTTTCGTTCGTCCGTCCGTATCGAAACGAGCCATGATAGGGAGGAAGGGGGTCAGGGGAGGGGCGTATAAGCCCGTAAAAGGACTTCCGTGGCATTGTTTCCCGCAATGTGCGAGGACTCTTTGGGCACGGGATTCGTACGATTATTTCACGGGGCAAAAGTCGAGCGTGGGCAAAAGCTTCGGACACACGCACGCACACGACGGGTTGGATGACAAAATGCAGGGCCGCATTCGAATACAGTGTGGTGTGGGGCAGTATGTTGCATTTTTTTTAATTTGCTCCTAATAGTTGATTCCGTTTGGTTGATCAATCATTTTAAGTTAAACTGAACAAACATTAAGCCGATTTTCAATACTCATATTTAATATCATCCTCGAGGAATGATTTGGGAAAATAGCTTTAACTAATATGAATAAATTGATAAAAATACATATAAAATAAATAAAAAATGATCAAGTGCTTGCCCGTTTCAATTTACAAATAAACACTGCACAAACATACATATTGGACCGTTTTGTCTTGCGAAGGTACAATTTTGCCCACCCCTGTACACCCGTGCTCCCGTACACAAACAGACCAAATCGGTGGTGCTCTGGAAAGCTCACACGCGAAGAATGCGTTCATGATTTTGGTTCGTCTTTTTGTTTTTTTTTTTTTGAATTTTCCTTCCGTTCCCCCATGCTTAAACAAAAAACTTTGCCAATACCTTGGCGCATTCCCGCATGTGCGCTTTATTTGGCCAGTGCGCTTATTCTGCGCCGTTCGCCACCAACCGCACGATTCCCGGGATGCACTTGCCCTTGCCGTTCGCGTGGAGACATTTTTCAAAAACAGGAACGCAAAATCACGCCATCACGCGATGCTGGAGCGGCTGTGGTAGCTATGGTAACCGTGCGACGAACGGAATGTGGTGGCTGCGACGAAACGACGACGTCTGTCAAAACGATTATCGCCTTCGCTTCACTTCACTCCGGGGACCTGACGGCAAACGATGCGAGATGAAGTCGAAAATTAAGTGCAACACTTTCCATTATTGGATTTAATGCCCCGTCGGTGTGAGTGTGCGCGCGTGCGAGGTGCTTTCATTTCGTTTCCCCCCTGATCGCCCGTTCGCGAAACAATGACAGGTAAAAGTTCACATTTCTTTTGACATTCCCTTCGCGCGGGTTGGCTCAAGAAAATTCTGCTCGCCAATACTCCCCCCAGTTGCGGCATTTTTCGATCGGCAGCGAAGGAATGTGCCAATTATTTCTATCGCGCTTCGATGAAGCGATACGGTGGCACAAATAGTATCAAATATTTACCGGTCCCTTACAGGAAATGCGCAAATCACGAACCAGCGCGAAACCACAGGTCGGAACGGCACCGGTCACAGGATCGGCGCTGCTTCACGGTGGCCGTACCAGTCGTCGTGGGCTGCACCAAAATTGGCCTAATTGGCATCCTTCGACCACGACGAACGTCGTCGGCAAACAAGCGCGAGCGAGCGTGGAGATAATTAGAGCAACATTTCCAAAATCCGTCAAACCGCCGCTGCTGAGCAAACGCATTTTTCGATTCCTGTTTGGGGTGGAAAAGCCCCACGAACGAAATAATGCGCCAAAAAACCGGGGTGAGTCTATTCAGTGCGGCGGAGACAGTGACAGGTAGTGTGTCAGAGTTCTTCGTGAGCCATCACCACAAAAACCCGGCGTGGAAAAGTTTGATCTCATTTGGAGACCGCTGCAAAAGTTCGCCCCAGAAATGTCAACCGGTGTGTGGAGATGGAAGGTTTTGCAAGTGCCGACCGAAAGTGTCAATTCCGATGGGCAACTAATTGCAGAGTTTTTGAGGCAGAAGCCTGATGCGTCAGTCACTGGCACCGAGCAAACAACGTACCGACTTCCCGTGAAGCGAGTTATTAGTAACCGGGATTGTGATATTGATTTGTTGGAAATACCGAACCGGACATCCTGTCCGGAGTATATATGTAACCCGTGCTCGAATTTTGCTGTGGTTTGTGTACTGTAGTTATTGAAATTTCCACATCGCACAAATTGTCTCGGAATGGAGACATGCTTCGGGCTAAAACCCCCAGATTGATTAGGACATTGTTCGACGTAAATCGGAATTTGTCAGCCCGGTGAATGGGAAACTTCACCCGAGAGCTGCTCGAGAGATAATTGATACCCCGGAACTTCCCGGGAAAGGATACGTGCAGGCTTTGTTTGCGAATGAATTTCTCACAGCAGCGCATGAAATTAAAGAGGGTATTAATTTTTCGAAAATCGCTCCCAACAACTAATGAATCTGGGTGAAATGTTCTCTCACCCGGATATTAATCACAACACCCGATGCTTTTATTTCTCATAAAGCTAGTTTCCCAGGAATCGGATCGAAATAAATGACTTATTGGGTGCCTCCCCTCCAGCACTCCTCCCCTCCAGCACTCCTCCCCTCCAGCGCAAACATTTCTTTCACCCTTCATTAAACAAAAAGGAAATGTCAGGCGGAACACAGAAGCAAAAAGAAAAAAAAACGAAGCAACATGCCTTGCACGAGATCCGTCAATCTCGGGGCCGCTTCTCCGCCACCTTTGATTGATTTGCGATAATGTCATCAAAGTTTACGACTACGGCCCCATTCGGTCGTAAAACTTCTACAGCGTGCGTGCGCGTTCGCTGGCGCAACAAGGGGGGGGGGGGAGGAAATGAAAACGCCAAAACTTCCGGCCCCCCACCGGAGCCGTTAAGGACGTTAAGGAGCAAAACGCGAACGCAACTTCCTAATCATCGGTGTGTGGTTGAAGCGTGTTTTTTTTATCTTTCCTTCGAATGTGAGGAAAAACTATTGCCTGCACGCCCGGGGAACGAGCGGGAGCGGGAAATTACACACACTCCTTAAATTAAGAATACCTGAAAAGTCGAAACTGATTGCCTTCCACCGTGTTGTTGTAATTCGAATAATCTTCCACGGGCTTTTTTTACGACTCCTTCTGTTTCTACCATTCCCGTTCACCCCAGCAACTCGTGCAAGCGCGCGCGCGCCTTTGTATTTGTGCAAAAAAAGGCATCAAAATGGCAAAAGTTTTGCAAAACACACGTTTGCCAAAAAAAAAACAAGGCAAAAGGTGCATAAAAACTTCATCAAACAAAATGAACTCAAATCGCTCTTGGTTTTAATGTTGATTTTTTTTTTGTTTTGTTTTGTTAGCTTCACTTCTTGTTCCCTGCGGCTCGGGAATTCTTGGGCAGAAATATAGCCCAAGCTTAAGTCAAACTTCCACCACCGACGGGCAGCGGCACAAACGCATTTGTAACCAGCAGTGTCGATTCGTTTGTATACTTTTCACCCCATCGCCACCGTCGTCGTCGTCGTCGTCGTCGTCACAGGGTGGTTTGAATTTGTCAGTTTTGCTAATTGTGAAATATTTCCTTCGGCACGCAATCCGCCTCGAGGCAAACAGGCACCAAAATCGCCTGACGCCAGCGGATCCGTTCCGTTTTCGCACAACGGCAGCCGACGAAAAATGCAACCATCGACAGCATTTAAGCACATTGCGCACACGCATAACGCATAAGTGCGGTAGAACAACGTAGCAGATGGAAACGGGTGGAGAGAGAGCGACGAACCGTAAGTGTTAATGTAAGTAGAGTGGACGAGGGAAACGAAAACAACCGGGCCCGGGTAAATGAGCCGCCGGGATGCACCCAACGACGACGACGACAACGAGCGAGTGGAGAAAAATGTGAGAAAATGTGAAGGCTCGTTTGCGCGGTGCGCAGTTGTGTTAATGTTCCCGTTGATGATGTTACTTGATTAACTTTCTTCTATTCTCCCGCTTTCGATTCCGGCACACGGTTACACACGGACGCCGAAACAAACAACGTACCCCCGGAGGCCGGTGGTGTGTCCTTTTCCTTTGATTGTACACTTAATTTTGCCATTATTCACAATAATTAGCACCGAATGTATCAGTTAGGGTCCACCGTTCGTTTATTTTGCGTCCCAGATAACGCTCCAGATCGCCCGTGCGATAAGGTATGGGGAAGCGGAGAGAGAGAGAGCGAGAGAGTGAGAGAGCGATGAGAAAATGTCGCACCGATGAAAAGCTAGGATATAGCCCGACGGATCACAGGATCGATCGCTCGGGGACGCGGAACGCGAAGCGATCGGGAAGGGAACGGTGGCTGAAAGTGGCCGTCTCTTCCCCACCAATATATTATAGCCGGGCCAATTTTCGGACCCTTTTTTCGGTGTCAACAACGGGTTTCGCTCCCTTTAATTAAATTACCAACACGGCAAACGATGGGCGAACGCCAGCAAGCGCGCGGGATCCTCCGTCTGATCTTCGACGCACCGCACGGTGGAGGGCAAGGTCTTTTCCGTGCGCCCGAGGAACAAGCGCGCATAATTACAAATTGCACTTTTTCGGCGTTTCTCGCTCTCTCTTTCTCTCTGTTTCGGGGTGTCATTCGAGAGTGGGTAAAGGTTTGGGGGGACCCGAAGTGTGGAAGGTGCGAAATGCGGAACCGCTCGTTCGGTAGGAGGCCGCCACGATCGTTGAGCTGTTGCCGCCGATCGTTTGGTTCGGCCCGGCACGATGATGCCGCCGGGGACGGTTGGCTTTCCGCGCAATGAGATGATTGTGGGGTGAAGCCGCTTGGGCGTCTTGGTACCTTGTTAGCTTCCTCGAATGACTTACCCAGCGGTGGGGTTGGGGTTGGGGGTCGAGGTTTGGGAATGGGGCCCAGTCGAAAAGGGCATGCGCGTATAGAACGAGGTGAAAAATTTGGTTGCCATCACACTCAAATATACAGCACGCACACACACTCACACATATATGCGCCAAGGCTCGGAGAAGCAGCAAAAGACAGTGCTGGATAAAAAGGTTTTTAGTTGATGCGAGGGATAATTTTTAATTTTATTTAGTTTACAGCGAAAGGTATTCACGTAGCAGAAGACCAAAATTAAAATAGAATCAAAGTACCACCACTCACAAAACCGGGTTCCCACCTAGGTTCAATGGAATACTGAAGAAAATGCGATCCGTATATACCCACTTACGGAATAAAATAACAAACGCTAAATCGGCTTTCGATAAGCTACCAATTTGTTCACTTTTTAGAAGCAGCGTATTAGCAGCGGGCTCGACCAGCACTGTTGCCTTCCCATCGGCTGCTTAACCCGGCCGGTCTGCCCAATTTGGCTCTTCTCCCGGCGCACTCGCGGCGCAAACCACCAAAAGCACCGATGCGCGATGGCGATGATCGATGGCGAAAAGAACCGAACGTAACATAATCAGCGTTAACCACCGTCTCTCGCTCCCTGTTCCTCCCGGCAACCGGGGGAGAGTTTTGTTTCGTTTTTAATGCCTCACCACGCCGCGGCAGCTCGGTTCGTGTTACCGAAGCCTAGTCGACTTATTGACGGTCAAAAAAGTGAGTACTTTAAGACTACGGCCCATCCCGCCCAGTCGGGGAACGAGTGCGCATCCCCGCAACCAGAACGATCATGGTAAAACACAGGGCGCACAGCACAACCAGCCGTGATCCTTGGGGAGGGAGACGAGACCCCCGGGAGGCTCTCGCATTGCCTTGCATCCAAATTGCATCCAGAGCGTTCCCAGGACGCCCATGGGGCGGGCGGGAATGGTCGAGGAAGAAATAATTTAGGAGAGAAAATCGACATTTGATATCTTCTCGTTTCGCGCTTCGAGTCTCGTTATTCAATTACACTGCCATCCCTGAACCGGATCCGCATGTTCTGGGTGTATTGTTTTTGTGAGTCGTGTTCTTCTTTAAGTCCCGAAACGGGAACCCGGAGATGAAACGGAACGCAAATGAATGCCGCACGGCGTCTCCAGTCCAGGTCCCAGTCCGCTCCGAACGCACCGTGGCGGTGTTGTTGCTTCTCACCACCAGGACACCTCAATTTGTCCTGCCCCGGCGCGGTTTGTTGCGTGTGGCGCAAGCGTTTTCACACTCTTCCGTGTCCGCCGGAGAGAAAAAGCGCCGGAGAGAGAGAGAGAGAGAGAGAGAGTGGGAGAGGGAGAGATGCTCGTCGTCGTGGCAAAAAAGGTGCAAAAAGGAACTTGACAACCGTGCGTACAGTCCGGGGGAAACACACAGGACAGGTCGTCCCGCCGGACGGACTGCGTTCGGCTGCGTGTCCAAGCGCAACCGGTGCAATCGCGCGGAAGAGGCGAAAGCAAAACCCGGCAAAGAAACCATCCCTGTCAGTTGGTGGTGAAATATGAGTTCCGTCGTTCGTTGCGCGCATCCTTTTGATCCTTTCCGCCCCATCGTCCACTTTTCGCTTCTCGCTCGTGGTCCGAAAGTTTCGGTTAACATTGTTGACGCTTGATTGCATTTCTTGCACTTTGCAACGGAGGGTCAACGTTGCGGAGATTTATTTGAACCTGTACGGAGCAACGGGAAGCAATCGACGCCGTTAACATCGCACAAACGCAGCGGTGCACCTCGAAGAGGCACCGGGCACCCGGTGGTGGTACTGGTATTAAATGATGATGATTTTTTATGACTTGTCAATGAATGAACGAACGTCACGCATTCGAGAAGATCGATCGATCGAGCTGGGATCGTTATCCTCAGGTACTTCTGGTCGCACGCGAAGGACGAGAACAATCAATGTCTCGAGGTGTCAACTCGCTTCTAATAGAATTGTTATCCTTAATGATAGCTTTTTAAAGTAGAATAAACTCTTCCGTCCGTCCATAAATCATTCCATGTACAGGTGGGAATCGAGAGTCTATCTTCTAGCTGAGTTTTTCAAATAAAAGAAAGGACGCCACATTACACACCACGGCCCAATGTTAGTGGTATAAATTCATTCAAGTACCTTCGGTATGTTCGGATGTTACTTGCAGTTCCTGTCGGCGAAAAAGAAGCCAAATTAAATAAGCTATAAATTAGGACCGATTTCTCACGCACTATTACTTACACCGTAGTTCTTTTTCCCACGCATAACAATCGTTTCTCAATCCTTCGCCTGTGATATGATAGGCAATGTGTTTTTCAATGCGCAGGATCCACTAAAGTGTACGTTTATTTTGGGTTTTGGTATTCTTACTTCATGCAACAAGTTCGCCGTAACAAGAAGCAACCTTTTTCGGACACAACGCACACACCCATGCACTACATGGGGCCCACGTCCACTGTCGTTTTCCATTATACGCTCCAAAAGGACGCCAATATCCTGATGTTCTGGAGCACTTAACACTTTCGACGGGCAGGTTCTTCCGGGAGATGACGCCAAGGATGGTCCACAAGCGAAGTCACAAATCAATGCGCCCAAAAATTCGTCCCACGGTTACGGCGGTGGTATCCAAGTAACCCCCAGGTATGGAACGCGCTTTTTTTCGGCCACAGCAACGGTAGCGGCATGTCTACTGTCCATGCGCGCAATATCCGTCACGCGGTGGTGGTATGAAGTTTTCCATTTTCCCATCACCGTTGGTGGTCGGCTGACATAGGCGACCTGGCGGGACAGCAATAACTGGTTGTGCTAGGGTATACTGGCGCGGCTGTGCACGGTGTCATCTTCCGCGCCGACTGAGGGAGATGTGGGGGGAGGGTGGTTCATTGAAGTGGTTCCACAACGGGCCGACGTTGTGTGATGTTCGATTTCAATCTCCCGCACAGCGGGCGACCGAGAAACCGACCACCGTCGTGTAGTGTAGCGCACGAAAGGATTCGCGAATTGCGGTCGGGGTGCCACGATCGTGTAGCCGCGTTTGTGTCAATAGCAGAGTGCACTAACTTCCGGTACGGTACCACCATCTACTATCTCACCATGCTCTGGAAGTCGCTTTGATCCTTCTCCGGCGGTCTCTCTGTCGCTACAGCATTCCATTTTACCGCGATTTTCACCGGTAGCGCACACCCAGTGCGAGTAAATGGATCCTTTTCTATGGTGCACCGAGACCCCACCAATAATATTTTGTCTTTCCAATAATATCGATAGCGAAAAACTGACATTTCGTGTAATATCCACTGTTTCAAATACCGGGCCAGCCAACCGCTGCTACATCAAGCTCCCAGAAATAGAACGCCAACCGCCGGAAAGTGTCACTTCCAAAATAGGGGGGCTTGCGTTGCCGTTGTAGCACTGTGTTCGTGGTAGTTGCTTCCCCGGTGGTTCCCGCTAACCGCGAACGACGACACCACTACGTCGATCGTGCTTGTGAAGCGAAAATTAGCGAAAAGATTGGCTGCTATTCTTGACGTGAAGATTAGCGTTTAGTTGCATTTAACTTTTGAGCATGGAGGAGTTATTGTTTTGAGCTTTCAATTTTAAATTTAATGTTACGTTTTTTTTTTTTCAAATATCCAGTCTTTTAAAAGGGACGAAGGAGGCAAAGCTTAAGAATTCTAGTTCACTAACTATCAACAAAACAAACATTGTACGTTAAGTTGTTAAAAGATTAAATAACAAGACATTGGAAGGAATCGGTTCGTTTTTGGGGCGCTGGATACTAGTTTTAACCGGTAATGGGCACCGATGGAACCGGCGCTCCTTTCGAGGCCACCGGCGTCTTGGTTTTGTTTGCTGGAGGACCAGCGCTTCGTTTTGGAGTTCCACCGCCGACGGGCTGTTGCTCGCGTTCCTTCAAGTACTGATGAATGGAGGCGAACTTTTGCTGGCGTGCCAGCTGCACCGGTGTGTAACCGTCCTGATTGGCGACGGTAGTGTCCGAACCGGCGGCGACTAGTTGCTTGACGATCGGTAGATGGCCGAACATGACGGCCGCGTGCAGAGCCGTTTCTCCATTGGCAAGAGGGCCCAGGTTCGGTCGGAACTTGAGCAGTTCGTGCACGACGGCGCTGTGTCCCTTGTGGGCCGCTTTGAAGAGAGCTGTTGCCCCGTCCTGTTAGGAAAGAGGGAACGAGAGAAAGGTTTAGATATGTGATTTCTTAAATATACCTTTCAATAAAGCTACACTTACACATCGCACCGCATCGATGAGCGCACCGTTGTGGAGCAATATTTTCACGACATGATCGTGGCCCATCTGTGCGGCTATCCAGAGCGGCGTTGCGCCATCGTTACGGGCCGCGTCCGGATTAGCGCCGGCAGCCAGCAGCAGCTTCAACACCAAACTATGCCCATTTTGGGCCGCAATGAACAGTGGCGTCGCTCGGTCCTGAGTGGGTGTGAAAAGAAGGAAGGGTGGTGATGAAACGAAGCTGGCTTACACCAAATTCTAACCCTACATAATGGTTAAAATGTTAATTCCGAATGTCGTAAAACGGTGGATCGCGCAACGCGGCGCTTTCGTCTTGGGAGGGCGGCCTTTGCGCAATGCGGTAGGTTACTCTCCCACGACATCCGAGAAAGAGAGAGAGAGAGAGGCAGCATGGAGGAAGCATTGGAAAGCAGATCATTAGGCATCGTGTTGCGGTGTGCTCAAGCGCCCACTGACGGACGGACAGTGACGGATTTTTGTGGTTATTTATGCACACGGAAGAACCTCGGGTGTGACCTGCAACATTCTAGCTGCAAATTGCACACCAATCCTGCCAGTAACGAGCGGGAGGATAAGATCGCGGAGACGAGCGCGAATGAGTAGGTTTCGGTAGTAAATCAACCAATTTACAGTTACGGGTCTGACCTAAATCCCTTCGCGAGAACTTCTATAAATTACCACCGGCACCAAACTCGAACTCGAACACCAACGGACCAACAACCGATGCAGATGCTGACCGACGCTGGTGATGATGGTGATGAAGGAGCCAGTCAGCGGAGGTATCCCGAAGCCGTCAGCGAAAAACCACAACATGGCCCGTGGAGGTCGGCCGGTTCGGCGTGAACTACTTCTCCCCGTTTCGCATGCTCGCACACCAACGCGACCGCAGCCAAATTAATCTTGGCCGCAACCCAATCCCTTCGCGGCCACTGATGAGCGGTGGTTGAGCAAGCAGAAAAATAGCGCACACCTTTTCCGTTTTCATAATTCTTGACGATTTTTTCACCTCGTTGTGGTCTGGGTGGGAGCCTCGCGGGCGAAGAAAAAAAGAAAACAATTCTGCGGGACAAATCTGAATTGGGAGCATCATCTTACGAAGATGGTTAGTTGGCTTTTTTTTTGCACTAAAACGCGAAACAAATCCTTCGCTCTGGGCCTACTTTCTATCGTCCCTTCTCGGAAGGAAGCCTTTACAGCACAGTCTCGTCGCGTCGGAGGACGGTCGACCTACTTTTGCGAACGGGTCCATACAGGGGCATGGAATGTTAAGCCGTAGGATCGGATGTATGCCAGTAAGTTATTCATCTTTCCCGAGCGACCTTTCCCGATCGAACAAATCGGTCAAAAAGTTATGCAACTCTCGTTGGAACGTGTGGACGATGCATATTTCCTATATCTCTCTGCAGTAAAAAAAAAAATCATCTGCACACAGCAATCGCGGCCATATAGCCGGCCATACGGTGAGAGGGAAATATAGGTGCAATAAAGTGAGGTCACTTATCGTTTACAACCCCGCTTGGCAGGATGATAGACATTTATGGGACCGATTGGTAAATTGAGCATGATGGGAAAAGCTAAGTAAGTACTAATTTTAAGCTCCATAAATTTTATCACTCCTTCTGCAGCGGTAGAGCAAGCGTTTCTTCTATAGGTTGCTTGATTGCTTCCTTCTTATGCACGAATGTCATCAGAATATTGGATCGACGACCAAGTGAGGCATGGAAGTCTGCAGACTGTTTCATTTGGGGAAGTATTTTGTAAAGATTAAGTCTACATTTCGACCAGCAGTTGGATGTTACTCAAATCAACTTTTCAGTTTTTGTCTTGCACCTATAGTGGCAAACCATAATGTTTTTGGAGTGTAAAGGAAACTTGCAACGATAAGTATTATTGAATTATATTTTTAACTGATATTTTTACCGGCTGCATTATTTATGTCCACATGTCAATTGCAAAAAAGCTGTTTTATGTGGATATTTTCTTTACTTTCACAAAATATATTCCTTTCAGTAGGAAAAGTAGGTTGCGAATTAAATATGGATGCCAACAATAATAATTTCTTTACCAATTCTGTCAATTACCCCCCGAGAAATGAATTCCTAACAGCACCTGCGTCCAGCGGCGGTAGTCCGCACGTGTCCCGCATCTCGCCCCCCACCACTCGGGGGAGCCATTCGGAGGGTTTCGGAGGAAGACACTTCTGTCACTTAACCGACCGCCCGGCGACATGGATCGCCCAAAACCGCCTCGGTTCTAAGTGCCGAGTGCCTTTTTACGTTCTATTAAGCAAAATTTCCATTAAAATCTAAATTGTCCGCATGCATCATTTATCTTCGTTTCATTAGAATTGTATAAGGTGCACGTTGGTCGGACAGCCGACCTGTGCTTTTTGCATCCGACGGCGACGGATCGGATTGCGTCTCGGGCGTGCTCTCCAACGGAGCTGGAAATTGGGCTGGAATTGTTTTATTCCCCCGGCCGCAACGATGGACCAAACGCCGCCCCGTCGTCCTGCCCTGACCGTCCCTTGAACCGAACTAATTTCGGGACGAAGGGAAACGCGCGTCCGGGCCGCAAGCGGCGACCATCGGAAATGAAATCCAATCCGAAATTTCCCTCCAATCCCGTGCCGACCAACGCCGTCGTCCGTTGCCTAGTTGCCACACGCACCGAAATTTCCGAGCTCGGCCCAAAATTCACTCTGCACAACGGCAGCCGCCAGCCGCCCTTGGGCCCGTTTTTTTCGCTCCTCTCTGCCGTCGTTCAAAAGTCATCGTTGATTACAATGTTCACGGCTTTTTAACAAGGGTGTTCCTGCCGCCGGTGGTGATGGTGGTGGTGACGAGGAAAGGGAAGGCACACAGCAGCGTAGCGAAGAAGCTTGAGGGTAAGGTGAGCAATAGCAGAAGCAAATGTGATGCGCCGTCCGGATGCCTGCGGCAGACTGGATCGGCCGAATCAGAACTCCCTTCCCGGTGAACTTAACGAAGAAACCCGTGTGGAGGGGTGAGAAAGATAGACAGACAAACAGAGAAAGAGAGGAAGGGGAGAGCGTTTGCAGAATATGCCTGGTAGATGGTGATGCGCGCGTCTTAATCATGTAATAAACTCATAAACATCGTTGCTAAGAAACGGCCCGTTTCCCAAAAAGGGAAGCGAACGGGAAAAACTATCGTTGCTGGAGAGGAGCACCGTGAGCTGATATTTTCGATTACGCTGAAGCGAAGCTTGCCGACGGGTGAGAGGAAGGTAAAACTATTCGCGCTGGCTGGGCCAGCGATCGGATATTATGTGGTGGAAATTTTTATGATTTGTGAACACACAGCTTCGGCACGTCGTTAACGACTTTTGGCACGATTTTGAAAGGTTCCCCGCGATTCGGCTCGCCGACTGTGAGGAGTGTGCAATCTAGTGGATTCGAGGTGAATTCATTCCGAGTGACTTTTATCGTTGCAGGACGCGAGGACCCCGGCGAGCGGGAGAAGATTGATTTGATGCGGCAAACGGACATGGTGAATTGAGTACGCACAATAAATGCATTTTTATGATGGCTCAATCAATGCAAGCGCTTTGCTTGTTCTCGCATTGTGGAATGCTTGCTCTGATGGGGGTACGACTCAGGACGTGACTCATCATAATATTGGGAATGGCATTACGTTTCTGTGTGTCTAACGCAAGGGAATTATTTGTTCTGCACGACAGTGTAAAACTTTTATTTGTGGCATAAATTCTTTTCTGTAGAAAGATATGCTATGAAGCACAGCTAACACGGTGGATGTGGTGGAGATTTGTGATACAAGAATGCTTGCTGGACTTGAAACCAAGAATGAACCTAATCAAATCACGTAGCTTATTTGCTTCTTTATTTAGATAGAAATTTTTCTTAAAAAAACAAAAAAAAAATATGAAGGAATTTAAAAAAAATGGAAAAATTCTGTTTTTTAACGAATTTAAAAACCATTTCATGTATAAAAAGAAATAAAAATGGACCCAGAAAACGTGCTCTAATCGACTTGAAAAGAACAAGAGTCTCAAGCTGTTCTAACAACCAGCTTTCAAAAATCTCCCATTTGCTCTTTTACCATCCCTATTTTAAATAAACTCGATCATAATCACGTACGTAAAGAAGTGAGCAAACTCGCGACACAGCTTATAAATCTCCAGTTTCAAAATACGATTTACAAACCATTTCTCCAGCCTCAGAAAAACTACACTACCGGGGGTTGTATATTCAAAAGTTCTTCCCGTGCGATATTTTCTTTCAAATTCATCCAGCGAAGACGACCATCAGCTTGCTCCTTTTACAAACGCATCGAACCGCTACGCTAATCCTACCATGTAATACATCCCCCACCCATCGTCGTCGCGGTTCGTGACATGTTAATTACTGCGCGCTGCAATTTGCACGGGGCGAAGGGACGTTGGGAAACTTTCACCCGATCCCAATGCTGTACCGATGATTAATTTATGGACGGTGGAAAAACTCCCTTGCGAAAGTGTTTTGGCGTGTGCCTGGCCCGACGATGACACCACATGCGCCACTTCCCACACGCAGAGTACCGACCGGTGGCGTACAACGAGGAAGCTGCATCCCGTTTCTCGGGGCACGTTGCTGCAAACGACGAACAGCGCTCGTCTAAAACTCTTGACGAAATTATGGCAGCATATTTTATTTTTGCTCGCTCGGTTTGGATTTAATCTTCCCGCACTTCGTGCCGTCGCGTTCCTTACGTTTCGTTTCCTATCGATGGATCCTTTCCCTGATGTCTTCGTTTCGGGGGGAGCGAACAGAAGCGCGGCAACAGGAGCTACACGACGTGCAAAAGCAATTTTTGCCCATTAGGAGGACTTTAATGAAGTAGAACGTTAATTTTTAATACACTCCCGGCAGCAACAGCCCTTCCAGCGCCGATCGAACGACGCACCGATCATCATCATGAGCCCATGAAACACCCGACGAAACCAGGAAGATAGAGAGAAAGCGAGCATCAAAAGCTGATACATAATCTTCGACATCGTTATCAAAACTTTCCCGACGTGTACGACGTGGTGGACGTAGAATGTGTTCTTCTCTTCCCCTCGTTCGAAGCGAAAAACTCTTCTCGCTTCCACTCGCTTCTTCCGTGTTCCGATTATCGCCCGCGCACACGGGAGGAATCGAAATCTTCATCAAAACCAATACTTAAACGCTCGGTCGCCTCGGGGAATGCGAAAGAAGCCCGCGCCGTGCGACAGGAACATGCCCGCGACTTAAGACGTTCGGAACATCGGTTTTTATGACGGAACATGCCTCATCGTTCCATCATCGTACCGAGCCGAGCAAGAAGCGAGCTCGCCCGCCGCACACGCCGAAAAAGGAGTAAATTAAACACCAATCATGATTCCACCGTTTTCTCGCCCTTGATCCCAAGGTTTTTTTTTTTCTTGACGAGAAAATCCTTGATTGAATTTACCGTCTCCTCCATATGCCGGAGGATTCGAAGCCCAAAGCCGAATGTAGAAGGAAATTTTCCAATACCCTCAGAAACAGGAAACTCCGAAGATGATTTCGAAGCCGATTTTTCGTTCGTCCCGAATGAAAGCGAATGAAAATTCGAACAACGAACGCAGAATATTGAGTGAAAAGGTCGCGGCGGTGAGGCGAGAGACGGAGTCTGAAAGTTATTACACGGCAAACCGATGCTGGCAACGAGGTGGTCAGATGGAAGTAATCCGAGGTGAAATAATGAAAACTAATTACGGACTTCGCCCGGCCAACCTCAACTCACCTTCATGCAGGCGTGCACGTTGGCACCGTGGCTAAGCAGCTCGCTCACCATGGCTTCGTGGCCACCCTGGCAGGCGACAAACAGCGGCGTTCCACCGTCCTAGTAGAATGAAAAAGAAAAGAAAAAGTAGAAGACAACATTAAACAACATCACACCAGGAATCACACCAGGAAATGTACAAAAAACAAACACCAAGTGAGCAAAAAATAAAACTATAAAGCAAATGAAAACGGTGGTAAGGAAAAAGGATTTAATTAACGTAAAAGAAAGACACACAGGGTGATCGGGTTCTATTTGCGGAACGGACAGAGGCCATCAGAGGTGGAAAATGCATACTATGCAAAGGGTGCGCGCTGTCATGGTGTTTGATGAGCTGTGCTTTTTAATTTTTACATCGACAGTTTTAACAATGACGTTTTATTTAGCATTACTTTTCATTGGGTGCGCTAAGAAGTTGGGGCTCTGATGTGATCATAAAAGAGAAAACAAATAGTATGATTAATTATGTTTAAATCATAATAATAACAATAATCTGTACAATTTAAATGTTTCCAGTAAATATGTTGATACTTTTAATATAATTTTACTAGGTTATTTTTAAAATTGAACCACCCTAACATACCCGTAACACCTTGGTATATTTAATATATAGTATTATCTACCATGTAGAACATTTTTGCTAAATTTTGTGCAGCAATATTTACCTTGCACACCAGCAAATTGCTCTCAATTGTATGCACCTGATAATTTTCCTGGGTCGACAGGACGACACTCAGGGCGATTGATTCTTACTCTAGCAACATCGTTACCTAACCATCACCACCATAACAGAAAGTATTCACAGAATGTAATATTAATTTTCCTTCACTCTACCTTTGTTATTTCAAAACATATTCTTTATTTTTTTAACCACCGTGCCCATTGCTTTCCTTCGCCGTTTTCATCTTTCGCGGACACAAGACACAAGCAACCCCCGTGCGGACGTCAAACCAGGATTTAGAAAGGATATAGTATCGTTGTGTGGGTGTGTGCATAAAATAAAATTAATAAACTCGTCATCAGCAGTCGAGCGGACGTTGGGACGGCTGTGAGAAAAGGGTGAACGTGAAAAAGCGAAGTATACTTACCACGGACGAACAGTCGACCGGTGCTCCTGCCTTCAGCAGTATCCTAGCAACGTCAACGTAGCCACCCTGTGCGGCGAAGAACAGCGCCGTCGTACCGGTCTAGTAGGAAAGGAACAGAAGCAGCGGAAAAGTGAGGTTAGCTACGCGGCAGGTCGTGATTTGACGATCCGGGAAGGGGGAGGAATCCTTTCGGGATCAACGGAACAAGGGGAATAAAATACAAACGCAGATGCAAACGGGGTGTAGTACCAATTTAGTTGCGGGTAACTATCGCAACCGGAAAGTAGTTTTTTTCATCCCCTGGTAGATGTGTCTTCCACATCTGTCAGAGAGACACGACCAACCACATCATGTAACCGGTTCACATGGCGATGGCGCAAAAGGATCGTTCCTCCGCCAACCCCCTGCTCACCGCACTCGAATGGGTCAATGTAAAAATTCATTTTTCCCATAGCAACACATCCCATATAAACCTATCCTCCCTCCCTCGCCCGTCAGTGTTCTTTGTCACCTAGCTTCGAAAAACGGTTCGTAAACTACTTTATGACGGACAGTATGATGAAACCGGGGACACTACTTTGCTTCTTCGGCGTCGCCAAGTGCTACTAGTAGCTCGCTCCACTTAACAGCATGTCGTCTATGACCGACTATGCAAAGCGGGAGACGAAATATTTCATTAATGTTACAACTTTTCCAACATGCCATTAAAGCGTGCCGCCATGCGATGGGTTACGAACGGAGGAACAAAAACCCTCGAAACGTCCTCACATTAGCACGTCGTGTCGAGATAGTAATGGCGATGCTAAGTTTCGGTCATCGATTTTTCGGTCCATCATTACCATATAATTTTGGGGTTTGAAATAATGTTGAAATGTTTCTGCGTGCTCCACTTTTGGGTGGGAGCATTTACTACAAGCCCGCTGCAGGAAATAGTTCTAGTCAGTAGCCACAACAACAAAAAATCCCCATAAAATACCTTCAAATTGAAATGGAAAAGCTTTCCATTTCGAATTTCCGGCACGGAATTAACCAGCTGAAAGGGGACGCCGGATTTTGCCGCAAACGTCCCCGGAAGGATGCTTCAACATTTTCTGGACATGCAACCGATACTGGTCCCTGGCAGCCGGTTGCACGCGCGCTTTACGTCCCGGTAATATTTTTCACGAATTCCCTTCCCC
>JXXA01012060.1:0-18389 GCA_000956255.1 Anopheles punctulatus | reverse complement strand
AAGTTAAAATTTGCTATTTTTATATCTATTGTTCAAGATACAGATTTATAGATTGCTCAAACTCATTCAGCTAAAACGAATTGTGTTGAGCTCGGTGTCGCTGGCACGAGCAAAAACAAAAACCAAAAGTACTAAAAAGTACTGTGGAACTAATAAAAATATGCTCACATTTCATAATATTTCTAATAGCATATTCAACTCCACTTCCTTACCCGCCCCACTGCTTCAACCATTTTTCTCAGTGAGCAGCTTTCCGAACCTAGTTTGCTCCCTCGATATTTATATACATTTTTCTTCTGGTCATACTTTTTCTCTACTTTCCTTTCGCTCCCATTTCTACACCACCATCATCCGGTGTCGCTGGGTGCGAATTGCACCCGCGTTAAACAACCTCCGCGAGCGTTTTTTAACGTGGCCTTTATACCAAAAAGAAAAAAAAACACGAGCGTCCCGATCCATCCCGTCCTGGAACAGCACCCGGGCCAGGCGGCGATGATGATTCCGCGGAGTGTTCACTCACACACCGATACGCGGCCACGGTTGACGCTTGTCTAATAATCGGTTTAGTTGTTAGGCGAAAAATTAGACGAGCTCAAATGAAACGGCTGCAAACTAGGTGGGGTATAACTGCAGGGCGGGGGTTTGGATGGGAATCGGGATGTAATTTAGAATTGCGTGGAATTTTATACTGCTTCTCGTTAAATTAGTTAACCGGCAAGTTGAAAAGGTAATTGAACTGAACTAAGTTTCCATTAAATTCACAATTGTTTTCTCCAGAAAAAATCTTGTACTAGGTTTAATTGTCCTTTATGTCTTTTCATCTTTAAAAAGCATTTTTTTTGGTATAAATCAAAAAGTAACTATTTGTTGCTATAAATCAACATCTGCAGTCTTTTGGCTTTAGTTTAGTTTTATCTTTTAAAGGAGCAAAACGATGTGAAAATGTAAATTTCATTTTGCACGTGAACGCTTGGTGTCATGTAATAAAATGATGAATTCGAATTGCCTTAGTAAAAGCAATCATTCCATCGAATTTAAAGTGGGTGTGTGTGTGTTTTTTTTAAAATATATTTAAACTCCGCCCTGCTGTCACAATCAAACACAAATTATGTGCGTGTTGTACCACATTCGACGCACACGCTGAATTCATTTGTTTGCGTTTAAAAACAGTTTATGGCACCCACAATGTGTACAGGAAAAAATGACAATAGGGATAGAGAATAAAAAAGAAAATCTCCACAAAACAATCCAAACCATGCGTTGTGATAAAACGTGGAGAAACATCAGCAAAAAAAGCCCAACTTACAACCCCTTGCCCAGCGAATGCCGGCTTGTCGGTGGTCAGTTCTGTTTTGAAGCTACGTTTTGACCGTCGTGGGCAAGCACAAAAAAAAGACCATTCATGCGATCTCTGTCCCCTTTTACGTCTTTATTGCTGCATCCCATCGCTTTGAAAAAAAACAAAAACGCAAACCCCCACTGGTAACCCCGGGACCATTTAACTCGTCCGCAACCGTTCATCCAAACAGCTGTTTTGTGGCATTCCCTCTGCCAGCTGTCCATTTATCCGCAGTAAACATCACCACCGGAAGGGTTCAACGGCCTTATCCCTCTGTTTTGCCATCCCAACGCTGGATAATCTGATTACCGAAAATTTCCCTGGTGCGTTCGGCTTCGTTTTTTATTATTATTATTTTTTTTAGTGCTAAAAAAAGGAGACGAACTAAATACAAAATAATTTCGACCGAAAACATGTTGATCCCAGCCCAGGGACCAAACGGGTTGATTCGGTGGTTAACCCCCGCTGGACCGGCACCGAAAGGGACCGAAAAAGTGAAATGGGGTTCAATTAGGACCGGCCGGAAATACGAAAAGGGTCGAAAAATTTGGTCAACCGAACGGGGGTGGGTCCGGAAAGGCAAGATGTTTTCTTTCCGTTACGGGGGTGTTTCGGATTCGGGATTGTGTAATTGACCACTCGCGTAAGTGGCGAAGGACGCTTGTTGGTTGCGTTAATTAGAGCGTGACCGATCGCTCGCCACCTTTAACGCTGGGTTCCGTATGATGTGCGAAATAGTTAACATTTCTTCGGATGGATGGATGGATGGTTTTGCCGTTGATCAGGGAAGCGTGAGGTAAAGGACGCTGTTTTTTTCTCTCTTTCAAACCACTACATTTAGCTTAGTTTTGAAGAAAAAAAATACACTCTTTGGTAGAAAAAGGATCGTCAAAAAAAAAAGGCAAGACATAATATTTTAATTACTTTCGTTCAATTACCTTTTGCGCTGGGGTTCCCTTTCAGAAGCACTCTTGTTCTAATGTGATCGTCACATATTATGGTGTTAAAAAAAATTAATCATCCAGCACAACTCTACACAAATGACATGATCGATCAAAAGTGTAAAAGACAGGTAAAGTATACAACCACTCGAACCGGACAAACCTTGCCCTTGTGCGTTAAATGTAAATGAACATAAATTTGGTTGAAGTTAGAAACATCTATAAGAAAAATAATTGATTTATCAAAGAAAAGTAAAAGTATCAAAACTTTGACAGGCCAAACGGCAGTAACTCTTAGGAATCAAATTATTGTACGATCGAAGTATACTTGTTGTCGATTTATTGGTCATTTATTTTTTTCCGGTTTTTCTACTTCATAAGAGTTTGATGGCAGCAAATGATGGTTTCTTAGTTCTTAGAGGGTTTGAATAATTTCCATTTTAACAAGGATCAGTTTTTGGTATTTTAAGTACACATACTGTTTTTTTAAACCGACCTATAAATTTACTTGCTTTCCAGCAATAATTCGACTCACCGATACCAACCCGGAACAAACTAAACCCCGGGGAAGGTAGCGCACGAGGGAGACGTTCGCGTTGCAAGGTGCACCGATTCTGCTCCGTTCTGGTGCATCTGCATGCTGCATGCACGCACACATGCATGGGGGCGATCGCGAAAAAATAAACAATACAAAAATGGCAAGCAGAAAAGCCCGGGCCTGGAAGCCACGGAGACGTTGAAGAAGGGAGGGGGAAGCGCGGGGGGAGGGGGTGCAAAAAAAATCACATACGCGCGCCAATCGACGCTAAATGCATCCGCCAACAAACGGACCCGGGCAAAAGACAAACGCCACGCCGTGCGCGATGCCGTGGCAAATTTACGTCCCGTGGCCGGCGTGTGCGTGTTTGGCGAAGCCGCGTAATGCAACGTGCATTATTTTTATGATTATTTCCTCCCTGCTGCACTCTTTGTGTCAATCCAGTGGATCGCTTCGCCGCAACCCGTGGCCGTTGGCCCCGTTCGCAGCTGAGCTGGAATTGGGGGGGTGAGGCGCGGAGACACAGAAGAAGAGGGTGAAAAAAAAAACGCCAAGCACAACACGCTCGTCGTCTTTGAAACGCATCGGAGACAGCATTTGCGGCCGATCTGAAGGAAGAACGCCACATACGCACACAAGCGAGCGCGCGCGCGCGAGGCGAATACGGTAAAACACAAGCAAATAAAACAAAAATGTACTGAAGTAATGTGGGGTGCACAATAACTGCAACAAAAAAAAAAATGACTGAAAAGACAACTTGAAGCAGTCGCGGAGCCTTTCCGAGTGCATTTCGTCGTGCGTTATGAGAGATTTAGCTACAGATTCCGTAATTTGTGGCGAGGGGGGTTGGATCTAGATGCGATCTTTGTGCTAAAGAATCGTTTGATAAATGCTTTTTAAATTATTTCTCACCTCAAAAATTAAAAACAGCGTTTTGAATTGAAGAATTTAGTAACAAATCAAAAATGATTTCATAGGATCAAACTATTTAAATGCAACACGAAAGTTTTGACATGGCATTCAAAGATTATTCTAATATTTGTATGAGTATGTGAGTTAAAGCTGTGTATGTTGTGTGCCCGAAAAATAAGGGTTGTTTGATTAAATTCAAAATCAACTTTTTTTATCTCATTCGTCTGAATTTTTGTGCAAACTTTTAAATTTAAAATAAAGATTTTTTTGATCTCATTCTACTGAACTTTTGTATAAACTATTTGATTTTTGAAGTTGAAAATTTCCATTCCAAATCGTGTGTAATTGTATACAAAATCACGCATGAATATGACCTCGTCATACAGAGAATGATTTTTAAACTACACACAGTACGGATTGCTGCATCCAATTTTATCCGTGATCAAATAGTTTCTCGTCAAAAGAAAGCTAGAAAACGAGAGCGAGCAAAAAAAACACAACCTCACAATAAATACAAACAGTTCCGTTGCAGATCTGCCTCGCAAAACTACACTGAATGCCAGCCAAACGTGGTCAAACACCACACCACCACCAGTCCGTGCTTCTTTACTGTGAAATTAAGCTGAAAAAAAAACAAAAGCAATCCAGGCAACGAAAAAAAAAATCCCCCCGAGGCGGAGAAAGAAAGTATTTGAGGAGTAACTGCTCCAGCACTGCTCCTCCTCCGTCCGTCTTCGCCATCGGGTGCGATAGATAAACAAATGATCTGTGGGGTGATATTATTTTCTCACCGCTGCCTGGAACGATGATCGGAGAGGCGTTGCCGAGCGGGGGCGTTGGTGGCGGCGGCGACGGCGGTAGGGGCACGATCATGAACTGCACTCATGTGCAATAAACTGCAATGTGCAGTTTTTGTGCTGGGTTGTGTCGGTGCGGCACTGGAAACAAAATGGGCTGGGGATGGGGAGAAAATAAAAATCGTTAAAAATATCTCGCTGTGTTACTATGGAGATGGGTTGGCGCGAGAGACGCTCGTTCTAAAGACATAAAAAAATGTGTGAAAGAACCTTGAGGACGACCGACATTAAATAAAGTGTGCGGTGTTGGTAATGTTTTCTGCAGGAATATATTTTTCCATGTAATAAAAAATGGAAATAATAGTTTATTGTTAGAATTATTAAGTTCCAATAGCTAATTTTTACTAATTTTAACTGATTTCAACAATTCATGTTCGATTTCTTTATTTTTTATTTGGTCAGATATTTTGTCAAACGAATAACAATCATGTCCAGGGTTGTCAAACCCTTTACCCATCGCTATGAAAATGATTTTTTTCAACGCCATTCTTTTCTAACCTCATTTCACACTCACACCCATACACACATGCGGACACATTGTCTGTGCGCTTCTTAATCTCAGCTCAACCCAAACCCAAGCCCCCACCGTCTCAGTCTTATCTGTCAAGCCACTGCGAAAGCCTCCATCTCTTCTCGCTTCTCTGCGGCCCCGTCCTCGCCACGAGTTCAGTCTCGCCTTCCTCGGCCGCACACACGGATCGGGTCTATTTTTCTTACACTTTTATTCTACCACACCATCGTTACCATCCGACCCAAACCACGGCAACGGTTCGCAGGTTTTTGCATCGCAAGACCCGTGAGCGCATCTAGCCGGCGCACATCACGGATGGCAGTGTTTACCCATTTTTACGAGCTGCTCATTTTTCATCCGTGTTTATTTTCTCATCCGCTGCACTATTTTTGCACAACTATATTGGAGGGCACGCAACAGCCACATCGATGCTGGGCGGCCGGTTTTCGTGGTGCAGCTTGCAGCGCTGCCTGGAGAAGGCACAGCAGCAGAAGAAATGCAGCGATTCGATTCGTGTGGACTATTATTTTTCGCACAAGACATCCGCCGGCCCGTACGGTTAGTCAGCGGTTGCACGGCATGTTGATTCGCAATACGTTTTGCGCGAGAAAAAGAAATTCCTTCACCAACCGGAAGCGCGAAAGTAGTTGTGAATATTTTTGTTTGCTTATTCTAATGTGCATTTGCGGGAAAGGGGTGGAGTGGGCAAAGGAGGAATCTAAATTGCTTTTGACCATTCAACAACTAGCAAGAAAGTAGATCGGCACGGTTTGCTCAACAAATGGGAATTATTTTTCTCCCAATGGAATCGTAAGCGCACAATTTTCGAATTCAATTGTTAATTTGAATGTATTAAAATAAATGCATTTATTAATGCCATAGTGAAACGCTACAGAGAAAATTGGCAAACAAAATTGCGATAAGAATTTATAAGTCTCAAAGTTAGTCTGTTCTATAAATCACTGATTCCGTGACTGTATTTGTGTTATCGTTTCATGGCTAACTGAGATGAACTCGAAAACAAAAAAAACCTTGGCCGTTACATTTACGAAAGTTAAGCTAAAACAAATTTGTAGCAAATAAATCTTAAAGTTTTCTCAAATTTTTAGACTATCTTCCGTATTATCTTCCGTTTAGAACTAAAAAAGTAAATAAATATATAAAAATAGTCATTAAAAATTTATTTTAAAAAAAACATGCCTTTGGCAACGCATATATCAATCAGTTTAATATAAAAATAGTTTAGAATGTTCGGTAAATATAACCGCACGATAATGCTACATTGTCCTCAATTTAAAGCTACCTCATTATAACGCTAAAAAATACACCAGAAACTCCAAACCAACCAATGGTTAATTGGAATGTATTGTTTTGAAAATCATTCACCGAAGCGCTCTCGATGATCGTGCGGAAAGTACCGCGCCAGTAACGCGATACTGCAAACGGTGCTGAGCGGTGGTCCGGCTACTTGTGTCCGCTTCTTGTCCCAATTAAAAGCCTGAGGATCGACCGAAATCGTGTAGCGCTACGGACCGGCTCCTCCGGGCATAATTAACTGTGGGGCTCTCGGTTCGTTGTTTAATAAGATGTCCTTTCCGACGGTCGAGAAACTCATTTCGTGTTGTTACAAAACATTAGCCCGACAACGAGCACTGCTTACGCAAATCGCAATCTTATTTAATTTCTACCATCTCACTCACTCCTGACGCACGGGCAAGCACACGCACCAGCACACCCACACACAAACATACTCGTACACTCCCAAGACGGAGCCCCGTGTGATCGATATCCAATTTGGAGCATAAAATGCAACCTAATCCTTTCGTTCAAATTTTAATGCGCCCCGCCCGTCTTCCTTGCCCACCGCTGTCGGCCAGTGGTGCCAATTTTCCGGTGCGTCTCCTTTTGCATACGGAATGCGCTAAGATTATGCGCATCTTCGCCGGCTGCAAAGATATTGGAAGAAACCGGTGAGAAGGATCAGCAAGGACGGACAGGGGCAAGGCAAAAAAAAAAGAGTGGAGCTCATATTATTTAAACTCCTCGCATGCATTATGCACGCCAGCAGGCCACACACACATACACATATACGTACACTCCTTATGTAGTCACACATACACAAACGCAGAGCAACGGGTGGGAAACTGGGGTGGAAGGAATGGAAATTGGAAGAAACTCTCCCGAGTTAATCTCCAAGACAACGTGTGTTGTAAGTGTGCGTGCATCGGAAAGGAATCGGTGACCATATGGATGTGTGCCAGTGTCTTGGCCATCAAACACACACACACACGCATACACACATATGTAGGTGTGTATATGTATTTCTCAAGGCTTCCGGGACCCGTTTGCTTAAGATTTTCTTAAGAAAACCCTTTCCCACCGTACACGTCTGACCAGCTCCTGGGAGGTACATGTACGAGTGTATGTGTGTTTCACAGTCACCCCACCCTCCCCCAGTGGTGCGTGGTGAACCGGAAAAGGCATACCGCACTGTCCTGCCGTACGGAAAGCACGAAGACCAGAGGTTTTCTTATCTCCCGTGCGCTGTCTGCCTGTATTTGCATAAGACAACCCAAACTCTGCCATCTTCGGACCCGATTCGGTTTTTATAACTTTCCACCCGAAAAGGGGCCACCTTCTTTCGGTTTCGCAAGGCACGACTCGCACATCCACACACGTGTTGCGGGCGGTATCTTAATAAAGGTCCTGTTTTCGAACCCGTGCTTGGGCCGTCTATTATTCCTACCAAACTCGCACGTCCTGTTTTTCAGCGAATTTTCTATGTATGTGTGTGTGTGTGTGCATGTGTGAGTTTGTGTTAGGAGGCCAGAAGGAGGGGTTGGAAAATGCGAACGAAAAAGAGGGAGTAAGAGTTTCATTATCTTACAGCAGGAAGGATTATTGTACACGGCAGAGGTTCCAAACTCTATGGCAACCTATTTGATAACCTTTGGACTAGACGATGCTGCATATAACCAAAAAAAAAAAAAAACAGAAGGCCTGATAAATGATCGATGATAATACAATTTAATAACAAAAAAAAAAAATTTCCTTCTCAATTTTTGTTGCTTACCTAACCCCTATTAGTGTGGCTTATATTAGGACAGTTTTCAATAAAATTATAATTCGTTCAAGACGATTTTGAAATATAAATTAAAGTAAATATTATTTAATGAGTTTTTTTTTCTGATATATTGCTCGAATCTTTTTTAGACGAATTTTTCTCAAAATTAAACATTTTAAAAATGTTTTACTTTTTGACAAATACACCTTGTACTAAAAACATGTACTAAAAATTATTTTAGAAGTCCGCATACTTTTTTTAGTACATTCAAAGCACATACCTGCTTGAGAGCCACTGGCAAATTGAAGTACGAGTGAGCGGGAACGCACGATAGCGAGTGCGAAAGCCGGAGGACATGGTGGTGAATTGTTTTGTGGTTTCGAGCGGCAGCAACCACCCCAAAACCCATTTCGACGTCCCGTGGCTGTATGTGGCCGCTGATCCACTGCCGGACTGTATGTGTGCCACCCCGTTTTCGGTGTCCGTTGCCGACGTTCCGCACTGCACACACCAACTTTCAGCGTGTGGTGCTGGGAAACGGTATGCATTAAAGATAAGTCCCGTACACGCAGACACACACGTACTACAATGGCTAAGAATATCGCTTAAGATGGTGGAGGTCCTGCCTTGCCTTGCCGGATGGGTTGTTCCACTCTTTCCGACCAACCCGTCCGCCCCGCACGCAGTTGGAATGAAGGGAATCTTCACCGGTCCGAGAAGGTGCCCGAGGTCAGCAAGCGCCCGGGTAAACCCCGGGACGCGGGAGAAACTTTCTTCCCGTACGAAACTCCCGACGGTGTGCTTATCATGGAATATTCACCCACAAAATCTGACTGTGAATCTGTGTGTCCTCCCGCTTTTGCCCGGATCCAGCATCCCTTCCTGCCCCAAGGTGGAAGCATCCAGCGCTCATGGAGTGGACCTAACACTCAAAACTTACCACCCACCGGTTGAACTACCCAAGGAACAATAAAGATTCGGTCCCTCTTCCCCTCACCTTTCCGAAGCGGCGTATGTGTGCCGCTTCTACAGGTTACGTATGTGTGAGGGGATCTGCTTTAACGAGCGGGAGAGAGAAAGAGAGAGAGAGAGACAGAGAGACATAGAAAGCAAGATAAGGCGTAAAGCACATACGTGCAAGGATACGAACAACGTCTTAAACAACGGTCCACAAACGGGAGGCGAGCGCCTTTAAGGACGTTGCCATGGAGAGAGCTGGAGCCTGGGGTTCTGGGATCGTTTTTAATCGACAGGGCTGTGGAACGGAAGCGGGAGTGAAGACGAAAACACCACCCGAGAAGAAGTGGGCGGCACAAATACATCTTCACAACGACGAATACGACGACGATGGACGCACTGTTGTTGAAGCTGTTTGCCTCTCGGCTAGTGAACGTCTTCGAGTACAGAAATCACCCAACACCACCCACTCCTGCCAGGCACACTGAGGCAAGCGTCATCCAGGTGACGCAAGGGTGGAAGGGTTGACGGTGGGTTTCGATTTGAAATTCAAAACCACCCACAAACATCACCTTCACCGCTTGTTTTGGAAGAAGCTGTTGGTCATCATTGTATCCGAGTGCGAGCGAGACCGAGTCAGCTGAAGCCCGAGCTGGCTGTTGGGTGAGGGAAGCTAGGGAGCGCAGGGTGCTACTAAGAAAGGACCGGACAACACCCGCACCCCGGCTCCTTGTAAGAAGTTTTCCATTTGCTCTAAGACGCTTTCCAAGACACACCCCAGCCCAACCCGACACAACAAAACAAAGAGCGCGCTACGACCCACAGGCGGACCCAGCGAGCTTGGGTCCGTTTATATAACGGCGGCGAGGAGTGAGGGGGAGCGGGCAGCCCCATTAACCACCCAAACGCGTGCAGCCACTTGGTCGCCCAGCTCGTTTCTGCAAATGAGCAGAAATTGTGCGAACGCAACGCAAAAACGTAACGTGCAAACGAACGTGCTTGTGTGTTAGTTGCGGATGTGTTGAATGGAGAAAACCTTCGGTTATATTATCGGCCTGTTATGGCCGTGTAGGTACAGCTTCCGTTTCGGTTCATGCTCAAACAGGACCGTGCGTTTCCGCAACCCTTCCGGCTCACGACTGTTGGTGGCCGTTCCGGTGAGCTATCTGAGTTTCGGTCGATCTCATCAAACCATTCCCTGTTCCCATGAGCATACTGTCCGTTTAATCAATGTACTATGATTTTTATTAATTTCCTTGATTTCTCAGCGGATCTCAGTGACAAACAAATGTTAAAAATAACATTAAAACAAATACCAAACAATTAATTATTATCTATGATAAGTAATTTATATTAAAAAACGATTGAAAATTGTTTAAAATACTAATTTAGTTTTTTTAGATCGAATGTTTTAGAACAAATTTTGTATGGAATTTTTGACCCTTTTTTTAGTTTCATTTGTTGAGTCAAATAGGCATGTTTTGATATTATGAAGTATGTGGCTAATATTTAAACCACTAAAAAAATTAAAACCACACTTTTTTTAATAGCTTTATAAAAAAGGCCTCATTGACAAAAACAAAAAAAATAAATAAACGCTTTCATTTTTGTATTCTAGCCTCGGAAACTTTTCGCCACTTTGTATCACAAATCCTTCAAACATAATCCCAAACACCCGCTCAACCTCAACCCATCGGCAGCAAAACAACGTAATGTGTCAGTTTCTATCGCTCAGTTTGTAGTTTCTTTTTCTCCTTTACATCACTACAACCTTTGCCATACCAGAGGGCCGTTAACATATGCAACGATTAGCTGCAGCCGTACAAATCCTCTCGCCTTAAGCCGGCACACGGCTGGAGCCACGCACACGCTGCGCCCCACCGCCCGGAGGTCGGCTACTTGGGGGGAAATGGGGAAGGGGAATCGAGACGCCCCTGCAGGCGGGTCGGTCTTGTGTTTGATTTACAGCGTTACTTACAGACGCTCCTTGTCCTGGGTCCCGATTGAGACGGCGAAAAGGGATATCTTTTGCAACATTGTAAAACTAGTGGCCTCCCCGTGCCGCCCGCGTGCGATCTTCTTTTTTCCCTTCGCCCCGTTCCTCTAATTGAGAAAACCGAAAGGCGGAAAGCGTACACTGCCGCTGCAGACAATGCATCATAAAAGGATCGGACAAACGGAACAAGGATGAGCCCTCGGTGGATAATAAAACGCACATCGGGTTTGATTTAATACCCCATATCGGTGGCGGGTGAGGGGTGCGGATGGAGCGAAAGGATTGCTATTTGGAATGGGAAAATCGACCGTGCCTGCCAGAAGGTCAGACTGTGTAGGGGTGTAGAGATTAGTTTGTTGGGTGGACTTAAACCTCGTCACCGTTCGACGGGGAAGCTGTTTACTTGGCAACGCAAATGTATCATTGTGTGCCATGTGGAAAATCCATCTTCGATTCGTTCGTAGAAAAAGGAAACAATACAGGTGGATATATTTTCGACAAAGCAGGAAGTTGTAACAGAGAAATCTGTGATTCTTGAAGCTTTATAAATTCGATAATCGATTCTTACTCCTTAGAAAGATCTGTTCTTTCTTCGAAATGTTTCCAATAGGATATTTATTACACTGCTGAAAAGATATTCTTCCAAAGAGAAACTGTTGCACGTTCCGCAACCCATCATTAAGGCCTGTCACTAACTAAAGCTTCCTTAGATCCACACACGCTCTCAGGCATCGCTCCTTCCAAGAATACCTCAGACCCGAGAAGGGCTTTAACTAACGCACGCGTCCATCTGACGATGTTTTCTCCAGCACCTTTCGACACCTCAACCTCAACATCTTACTAAGACCCGGTTCTGGCCAATGTCATAGGGCAACCTTCGCACAGCACGGAAGGTTCGAAACGCCCAGCTCATCTTGGCCACAAACTTGACCATCACCGGCAGTGAACCCCCGGCAGTGAACGGTCGCAGTAGCTCGAACCGAAACTGGGCCATCAACCGTACCACACATCGCTCTTTCTAGTATACCACACCATTAATGTTTGTGCCGGCGGCCGAGGTTCAATTCACCGGCAGAAGCGCTAACTCTGGAGTGAGAACTACGGCGAGGTCGACGACGATTTCGCGGTTGTAGCCGATTCCCGGTTTCGCTTTAATGAACTGCTGAAACGATAATCCAATAGTACGGTGTGGGTTTATTCGAAGACTAATGCCGCGTTTGGTACGGTTTTGAGTGGAGGTGTGGGGAAAAAGCTGTTGGTAATTTAGAAGATCTACCGAAGCGAGTAAATGTGTAAGTTTCGAAGTGTTTCTGTGATCTTTAATGTGAAATTGTTTACTGAATGTTTGCTTCCAAGTTGAGAGACTAAAAAATACAATTTTAAATAACTCTTTTACAACTTTTAGCTTTAAAATAATTGATATAATCCAGTTAAACTCAATCTGTTTCATACAGGCCTTACTATTTTTATACTATAGTTTTTATCTTATTCCTTGCACTACGAGGATATCTTCTCGAGGAAGTGAAAAGATTTCAAGAGAATAAGAAAACTCTTTCATCCAACCTTCCCTCTCCACTGACCATCCAAATTCAACCACCCGGATGAACTCTTATTCCACTCACTTTGCGACTTCTCTATGCTCCACCGAACAAAACCTGCCACGTTGGTCGTTTCCTTCGCACGTTATCTGCGAACCCTTGCGCACGTACCATTTTCTCTGCAAAAGTACCAACCCTTTTTACATGTTTTATCGTCTTACGAACCACCCAAACCAAAAAAAACAGATAACCAAACCAGAGTGCGGCAGAAAAGTGTCCATATGTCGGGAGCACTTTTGCCCACCGAGAAAGTATATTTTCTTGAACCGCTCGAACCGCGGCGGCCTGGATTTTTATGCATGCTAGGAGGGAGCCCAGGTCGTGTACTAAAAGGCTGCTAGCTTCACCGCAAACAGCACGGCAGCACGGTGGTCGCATTATATTTATTTTCTTCGTTTTTTTGAATATCTCTCTCTCTCTTTTGTGAATTTTAACACACATACATATTATGAATGCTCTTTTTCTGCTGTCCAAACGTACCGGCAAACGATAAAGTGTGGTGAGAGTGAGAATGAGACTGGAAAATGAAAGCTGCAAAATCATCTTTAGTATTACTTTCTATTATGTTTTTTCAGTCTTCATTCAATCGTGGTAGTGTCATAGGATTTTTTTTTATCTGTATTTTCTAAAAAAGATTGAGATATTGTCTTATTTTTTATTATTGAAAATTTTATTCAAAAATCCAACATATTACAATTAAGATAAAATATATTGACCTATGTTTATATAAACACTTAGTAGATTTGTTATTGAATTCCTCTTCTTACTCAAAGTTTTTACTCACGCGGAGAAGTTATAAATGGCCGCAAGGGTGAGGGCAAAATTACAAACATGCCTTCAGACACCTTACCAGAAGGAAGGCCAAAGACAGGACACGTATAAAATGGCGTGCACCACAAATTCGCCACCTCCCGCTCCCTCACCACTGCATGGTGCAGACGTGTTTTTGCTTTTCCCACCGTCACCGTTCGTGGCAATAGTCATTCTTCGCACCATATCAACACATTACTTGTTAACACACATACAGACTAGAGTCACACACACACACACGTTGAGGCGCCAACGATGCTGTTTCTTTTATTTTACGCCTATATCGCCTTACCAAAACGGTTCCCAGGCTGGAAGGATGTGTTTGCTTCTCGTCCTTCATTTTCTTCTTGAAGAAAACAAAAAAAAATACATCGGGGTCGACGGAAGAAAAAATCCCTCCCACATTGTGGAAAGGGTTGTATCATTCATGGGGGAGCGGGGGGAAGGGGTGCCTGGTGCAAATATTGCTACCGCAGCAGCCGGGTCGAGCCGGTTTTTCCCTTGTTTTTTTATTGTTCTGCCTGTGAAATTCATATACACACACGCGCGCGCGCATTTCTTTGTCTGCCACGTGAAAGGACATGAGTGGTAAGAGGGTTTTTTATGTTGGACTGTGTATGGTATACTTCATTCCAACGTTTTTTTTTCTTACAGTGTAATCTTCTCTTTCTAAAAAACGAGTTTTTGTTGCCGCGTTTAAAAAAAAGAAAAAATTCTCGTCTCTTTTTTGCACCATCAAATCCACCATGCTGAGGCTTCTTTTTAAGCGATCGATACGTTGCTTTTGCCGGACCAACCAGTTTCTGGAGGGTGGTGTTGCTTTTCGTTTAAATTTTTCTTTATTTTTTCTCACCGGTTTCGTCTTTTCTGATAGGTCCTTCAGCGTATTAAAAACTGATTCCATTCAATATGGCGGTTTCATAATAGTTCCCAGAGAAAGTAGTTTTTAGAGACGGTGTTAAAAAATTTAAATCATTCTTTTAAGACTAAGAGAATAATAAGTGATTTATGCCAATTTGCTCCTCAAATTTTTAACAAGTACACTTTTATCGTAAACTTTAATGAATACTTTCTTAACATTGGGAACTGCCAACTCTGTTCTAAGAATTGCGCCGGAAGCTATGCAAAGTGTATCACTTGTTTTCATTACGAATTAGTACTTTAATGAAAGTTAACATAAAAAATTGAATTTGATTTTTCGTTTATTTCAATGTTTAAAAAAACGATTTTGTTTGTAGAAAAAAATGTTCAGTTTTACTCATTCGTCGACTGAAAAAGTCGGATTGGTTTATTCTAGCTCTTCACGCAAATGCATAAGATTCAACTATCCAGTCAAGCACAAACTGTAGCACATGCCTTAAAAAATAACAAAAAAAAACGGTTACACTCTGCTACTATCGGGCTGTGAACGTAAAGAAAACACACCGCAACAAAATGTAGTGCAATGCTTCGTAAGCTCCTCGACCGTATCTTCCGATTCACATTTGCCGCAGCAGTCACCAAGATTCAATGATAGCAAACACGGTGAGTGTTTTTCTTTCGGTACCGGCTCTGTCACTTCCAGTTCCAACTTTCGGACACATTTTTCATGCCCTATCCACCATTCTCTGAAACCGTGTGTATGTATGTGTGTCTGTTTGTGCTTTTTGTTCTCTAAACACCATCTCGCAATCGGTGAGTTTTACCGTGCACCTGGAAAACCTTACAGCGAGAGAGCGGGAGAAAGTCAAAAAGGGTTTCAAAAATATACCACCACTACCAGCACCACCGGGTAGCCGAATCGGATCCCGATGAGAAGTGAACCTGGGTGTGTATAATTTGAAAAATAACTGCTTATATTTTTACGTCAGCAGGTAAATTTCTTTCAGTGACTCACCTGCTTGTGCATGTCGCTGAGGGGAGAAGAATAGACGCTCGTTGCATAACTGCGCTCGCACGTTGAACCCAGGACCGAACTGGAAGTTCCGTCTATCTTAGTTTACTTTCAGCATCGCAATCGCACCACAATTCACGGAATCAAATAGTACGACAGTGTTTCCAAAAGCACAAGAAAGCATTCCCCTTAAAGAGAATCCCGCTCGGGCGGACGATCCCTGCCGGCGAAAGACAATTTATTGAATCCCTTTTTTCATCCTCCCTTCCCGGCGCGTGTTATCCTTCCCTCGCTGGGCGTTACATGGGCTTCATATTTATTTATTCACTTGTTTCGCCTTCCCGCTGCGGTAATTAATCAAAGAATGCTCGTTCGACACGACGCGGGATGCGCGCCGAGACGACGCCAGCCACTTGACACCAGCAAACAACGACAGCAGACGACGGGGAAAGTGTGGTGAAAAATTGCGTGTGCTTTAACTTTCTTTTTCATCACGTGGAAACGTAATAGTATGGCGTTGGGGTGATGGTGGTGATGGTGTTTTTCGGAGTCCGAAGGAAGACAAGGTGTTGAGTAATGCATTGTTTTGAGACAATTTAGGTGCGTGTGGCTTGGAAGAAAAATAATAAGACGGCACTTGCATTGTAAAGTGTATCCGTATTTAAAATCGCACACAAGCATAACTTGGCTAATAAGAGCATTGCTTTGTTTTTGTTTTTTTATTAAAAATTTTATACAAATACGGCCAAATTTTATTCAGTACAGGCATACGAATTTGAAATAATAAAATACTACATAGCATTTGCGCCAAACAGCTATCTGTTATTCATCAATACCCTTTTGAAAACAAAACCCCCGAACAAACCGTTCCAAATTACACTCCCTGAGCTTTCTGCTAATTATACGGCTACAGTTTTGCAAACAACCGCAAACGGATACGAGAATTAATTTGCCAACACGAAGGCTAAACCGATATTCATTATTCTTCCACTCCCTGGCAATGGCCAAAAACCCCATCAGGCACCATTAATCACATGGTGATAAGCTGTTTTCGGACATGTTTGGCAGCGTTTTTCTGTGTTCGACTTTTCATCTCACCGGTGAGGTTAGTGGTCTAGCGATTGGCCAGCTTGCTTCTAAGAACGCTAAAAAAACGCTCGAAACCCGACTGGACTGGAAAGGGAAGTAAAAACGGCTCGAAAGGAAAATTTAAAAAAGGAGTGTTATTCTAAATCTTCAAATAGGGAAAAGGCAAGATGAGCGAGCGATTGTGAACAAAAAGGTATCTACTTGAAATGTTGTTTCTCGTTTTATCAGCTAGTTAAGCCAATGTTTTGCCTTTTTACCAACAAAATAAATGGAACGGGTTCTAGAACAGGAATCTAGAAGTTTCATTTCTGAAATTATGAACTTTATTTGTTGGAAAAAAAATCGTTCCTTAACCTGTTCACTCATCTCCTTCATACCATTTGATTTTATATTTTACTTGATTTAATACTTAGTGTTAAAAAATCATAAAATAGTCAAATTGAAAATACTTGATAAGATCAACGTTTTTTAAGGTATATTGCTTTTGGCCGTTTACTTGTTTGATTTATTTTGTATTTGAGCTTTGACTAAAATGTCAAGCATTCAATTACCACTCCACTGCTGTACAACTAAACCAACCGCCATTTTAGCAATGTTAACTCAACAGAAGCACCAGCAAAAGCGTTGCTGTAATACTTTGTTCCTCTTACAACAGTCCTTACAAGGTGCCCCTATAACCTTTGACCCCGCCCTTCGACCAATTGGCGTTTTTCCTCATCAAAAAGGAAGCCTTCCTACATTTTTCAAGTAAAAAAGCAGCCTTTATTTCATAAAACCCTCCAACCGACACTTGGCCGGTTCCACTCCGCTCTCTCGGAAGGAAACCTAAACGAAGCACTAAACAAAGCGCCTTTCTAGACGCCACCGCTACAACCACCACCACCACCACCACCTACACAGTCGTTCGTTCGGGCGACACCGATGGACACCGCTCTGGACTCTGGTGTGGCAGAAAAAGCTTCGAAATTGAAAAGAAAAACCCCATTGCCAAGTGGAATAAAATATGCGGGTGCTTGATGGGTCCACGGTGGAATGATGATACTAAGGGATCGTGGAATGGGGATGGGGAAGGAGGTGGGAACATTTGGAGAATGATTTGCCATTTGAGAGGCAGCATAAAAAGCGACCGAGTCGGTCTATGGTAGCCGGAGCGAACCAAGATGGAGACGCCCCGTACTGAAAATAGGAACAAAAAAGAAACGAAAAATGAACGAAAGCTTTTATGCTGCTTACGGAGCCAATCTCAGCTGCCAGCAGAATGCGTTCGGGATTTTTATGTTTTATTTTTCGTTGTTGTGCCTCTGCCACTCCGCCGCACTCCGCTGCTCTGTCTGTTGCAGAGCGCTCCTTTAATGACCATTGCTTTTCATTTTCTTTGCCTCCAGTCTTCGAGCGATGTTTTCTGCAAAAGTGTTTCGTTCCGGGTGGTTCGAGGATGGCCCCGCTGCCGGCACCAGCAATGAAGCCAGTCGAGTGTAGCGAACGTTTGGCGAGCCAAACGACCCCGCCACGTTACACGTTTCGAACTCGTTCCGGTCTTCAGTCTGGCAAATGGGGAATGAATATTGTTCTGTACAGTTTTTTTTTGTTATATCTGCTTATACTGCTGTAAGGAATTATACTTTTATTTACATTTCCTCACAACCGTGTCCCTCACTCACGCACAGACACATTCCACCGAAGTCGTTAGACAACGTCCGAATTTTTTGATTAATTAGCAAAACGGCAGCATTCGCCCAGACAGTGGCACTGAGTTGTTATTGTTATGGTTTTTTTTATTATGATGCAATGCTTTCTCATTTTATTATGGCAAATGCCGGATATGAATGGCGTGAAAGTGTGTGTAACTTTTCGGCGAATTTATATTTTTGAAATATTGTTGTGCTTTAGGATGTTAAAATACG
>JXXA01012058.1:0-13926 GCA_000956255.1 Anopheles punctulatus | reverse complement strand
CGAGGTAGACTACAAAACAGAGTTATTTGAAATGAGTTTGAACTGATAAAATCAAAAGAATTAAAAACACTTGAAAAACGCGTATAGCTTCTACACCTACTAAACGCGATAGAGTTAATAGAAGTAGGTCAAATAAATATCATTCTTTGTCGCATCTAGCCTAAACCTACGTGCGGCTGCTACTGTCCGCTTTCCCCCCTAAAATTTCACAATATCATCTTCACTTTCATGTTCTACAGCATGTCTTACTTCTAGTACGGTTGCTGATGCTGCTGTTAGGTGCAGCCAATTACTACCTCTATCACTACCGTTTCTATTGCACGCACTGGCTTTCGCAGGTGGGGTGGCTAGACGCGCGCACGCACCGTTCAGTGAACTCGTGGCTTTGCAGACGCACCACGAAAGCGTTTTGAAGAAAACGAATTTGAACGTCTATATCAATACGCTTACAGGACCTATAATTTGCCCGAACGGAGCCGACTGGGAGATGGATTATGTGCTGTTGTTGCACCGTTTCCTTTATGCCGGCCGCTACTACTTCCATTCGTGTTTGTTGCACTTTTTAAAATTAAGAAAATACCGCTACTTTGAAAACAGAATGATCAAACCGTACACAAATAACTAAAGGATCAAATAAGTAGACGAAGCGGGGAAAGCAAAACTAACACAAACATAGGGGGAACGTTACACAAACACAAAGCGAAGTCGAGTCGAGAAGTTACTCTTTCCAACCGAAAGTATTGCAAATGTAAGGCTCTCTCTCTCTCTCTCTCTCTCTTCCTCTCTCCCGCTTACGCGTACTGAAGGAGAAAGCTTCTCGTCTGCTTCCTTTCTTCTCGACCAAATCTGTTCCTTTTGCTCAGTTCTCGTTAATAGCCGACGATTTTGTTTGCTTCTTTTTTCTTCTTCTTTTCCTTCTTATAAGGCTAAATTGTTTGTCCTTTCCGTTCTTCCGTTCAATTATTCCATTTCTGTATTCTTTTGTTTTGTTCTTCGTTTTACCTCTATAGTAAAATATACAGAGAAGTTATTCTATTAATGGCACACAAACTAGGTTTCACTTCTTCTTTTAACTTACGTTATTTAGTTCTCTTTTTTCTTTTGTTTCCAGCACTTTAGCTCAGCTTTACACGACTTAGTTTTTTCTATCTCCCTCCCTCCCTCCCTCCATCCCTCTCTCTCTCTCTCTCTCTCTCTCTCATCTTTTGAACTACATGTAATATCTATCATTATGTCCTACTACGTAGACGGGCTGTTTTTCCATTCTAACTGTCTCTCTTTTGCTTTCGCTTTTCCTTTCGTCCCTCTCATTTGTTTGTCAAAAGAGAACTTTTTTGTTTCCATTTGTTTGAGTTGCAGAACGTTAGTATTCTCAACAGCTATTCGGCATTGTATTATCATGTTTGCTTGTATTTCTATTTATTTTTTCTTCTCAGTGTCTATATCGTAGCTCATCCGTCATTCAAGGATATTTTGAAACTCATTTTTATAGACTGTTTTACACGTACTAGAGCATCAGTAACACCAGGAACAGCGCCATTTTGTTTGTTTGTTTGTTTTTTTTTTTATCTTCACCATTTGATATGTTTGGCTCGGGTTTGTACCAATTTGTAATTCCAACATTCATACTCACGTCCGCGCATGCACACACATACACACATACACTGAGCCACGAATGCACCAGGTTGAGTAATTTTGAAAATTTGGAAAAGCTCACATCCATATCGAAATACAGGACATCATCCTGGTGGGGAATCAAGAACAACAGAGATGTTCGGAACTTTTTGTTCAGAGACACGTATGAAGATGATACACATACAAATCGACTACAACCTCACATTTACAGCCACAGATATACATTCAACTTTGTATACACCTTAACTGACAATTGGAGAACGCTTCATACAGAAACTTTCTCTCATCGATCGTTACACTGTTGGCCGTGCATACGCGTCTCTTCAGCAATTGACATCTAGCGGTTTTCCCTATGAGCGGTGTGCTATATGCTCTGATAATTAGATAGAAAGATTCTTTCCCTATCATATCTCCCTCTAGAAGATGATAAGTGATGGCAAAGGACTGCTCCTACTCAGTGCGGGAAGGCTCGTATCGTTACAGCTGGTTCTCTCCCAACTGATGCTTCTCTTAACCCCTATTGACTTTGCACAGTGAATTTTAATATCTATCTGTCCGTCCGTCCGTCCATCCGTCCGTCCGTCTGTCTGTCTGTCTGTTTCCAGGATGCATTTTAAGCTCTCTCGGTGGAGGTGATGGATGATGCTGCTGCTCAGTAGTGCGGCTGCATCGTAATAGCGCCTTGCGTTTGAACATCAACCGAACCGGATGGGCCGGGAGTAACGCCCGGCGAAGGGGAGTGACTCCCCTGCAGGTGCTTCGGTTCACTGCTGTTGCTGTTGTGGTTGTGATATGGCGATGTGGGCTGACTGGAATAGCCATGGTTACTGCTGTTGCTGTTGTTGCTATGGTGATGATGCTGCTGCTGTACATGATGGTGGTGATGATGATGTTGGTTATAGAAAGGATGAAGCAACTGGGACGAATGTTGTTGTTGATGGTGATGGTGCTGCTGTTGCTGTTGTTGCTGTTGCTGTTGCTGTTGCTGCTGTTGCTGCTGTTGTTGCTGTTGCTGCTGCTGCTGAAGGTGATGATATTGTCCGTGCGTACCGTGTCCGTGTAGATGCTGGTGTAGTTTATGAGTAAAGTTGGCCGCTGCGCTGCTGCTGCTGGTGCTGTTACCATCCGCGTCTGATATCACCACCACGTGGTTCGAGTTGTCGTCTAGATAGCAGGTGCCTGATAATCCTCCGTCCGCCAGACGGATGCCGCTGCTGCCGCCACCACCACCACCAGTCTTTAGGGGCTATGTAGCCCAGCCCTCCGATATTCTTGGTCTTTTATGTGCCTGCGCGGTTGGTGCGTCGTACTCCGGGAGATGGGTGTTGCCACCGGTGCTGAGATGCCGGATGTCGACCGGGGAGGGTGCGTTCGTTGGCGTCACGGAACCTGCCATGTGCCCACCGAGAGGCATATAAGAGTCTGTTAAATATTGATGTCAGTATCGGATCAGTTTATTGTAGCTTCGAATGGTACAAACGTTAGGCAAGCAAGAAGTCTAGCAAGGAAATTAAAAATTTGCCAAATAAAGCGTTATGTGCCAAAGTGTAGGCAAACCTACGCACGTTTCCAAAGCTTTACTAGCCAGTTCAATCCCTGCCTTCCCCTGCTTGCAAGATGGGCGCTTACCTGGCGTCGGCGTCAGGTGTCCAGTCGAGGAAGGTCGCGAATGTATCAGATGGGTATGATTTAGGTTGGCTCCTAGCGAGCTTGCCCCACCGCCAGCACTTCCCCCGCTCACAACCACATTCCCCATCGCAGTTAGCTGCTGTCCACCACCGTTTTGTTGTTGGCTTGAGCTGCCACCGTTACTGCTTCCTGCACCATTGTTACCAGCTGCGGCGCTGGATGCTCCCTGCTGCACCCCGTTCGTGCTTCCTGCGCCCGCACTAGTACCACCCGGTACCCCGCCGTGATGGTGCGACGACGTGTTGTGGTGGTCCCGGGGCGGTGAGATCGGTTCCGCCTTAATCTTCACCGACAGTGGCGACGTTGACGGAGGCGGTGTACTGTTCGAGACCGCTAGATGGGGCAAACCGCTGAAAAGTATTCTAAGTAAGTTCGACGCCAATTAACGCACCAAACGCCTAATCACACACAGAAACACGCGGAAACACACGCGCAACTCCATCAACGTTCGCATCTAACACCGCTTCAACCGGCCGGTTTATAGCTACCTCGAGTGTTGAAGGCTGCCCATGGCGGCAGCGGGGGGGCCGCCGCTGCCGCTGCGGACGAATTTTGGCTGTGACTCGATGCCGCACTCCACGGTCCGATCATGATGTCTGGGTTGAGCGAAAAGTCCTGCGCACCGAATGAGCCGAGCGTGGTGGTGTAGTTCGTCAGTCCTGGTATTGGTGTCTGCAGTGCGACGACCGGTGTGTTTAAATTCGTTTGCTGCCTCGTATGCTGCCGATCATTGAAGCCATATTAGATCTCTGGATGCATACACATACACACACAGACACCCGTAAACAATAGCTATACTTACTTCCACGTACGAAATGTCATCTGCCGTAATGGTCGGATTCATCGGGGTCGGTATCACTACTCGGAGATTGGTCGATCGTGACCCGGAACTGCCACTGCCACCCGACGGACTCTGCTTTATCGTTTGCACTGCGTTATCGAAATGGAACTCTGTTTGAAAGTACGACACTTGACGGTTACTGGTGTTACTACGTTTGCTTACTATTTCCCTTTGTTTTTCGTTTTCGTTACTTCTACCGCGACGAACGACAGTCTTCGCAGCAGCGCGCGTTAGTGTGTTACTGGTGGAATTAAAAAAGGCACACAACGCACATACCCACACGCACGTACACTCAAAATGAAGCATCAACACATAAACAGCAGTAGGCGAAAACAGTGGCTCTACTAACAGAGCACGGATTCCATACTGCATGGCTACTTTGACGGAATCATGCAAATGCTAACAAATACTAATAAAAAAATAACGCATTAATTATCGCACTGGTAAAGTTAATCGACGCTAAACTGTACGCAATCTGCACTACAACAACGCTTCTCAACGTGTGTCAGTTCAGTAGCTTTGGAGAAGAAATAACATGCATAACTTGATCGATTGCTTCCGACGCGGTTCAGTTTCCTGTTGTTGCAATCATTATTTAAGCTCCGTATAAGGAGAAACACTTCTTTTGATCAATTCCTAAACAGCGCACACGCAGAATGAATGCAATAACAACAACAGCAAAAACTCACACAAACGACAAGCACACGTTGGTGGAATGTAATGTATACTGGAAAAGAACGGGTTCACAGAGCTTTTTTGCATGCATTTCCGGTTGAAAAAACAGCATCATACCTTCGGTATGTATGTTTGTGCGCAACCCTTGAACTTTTTAAGCGTGTGATATTAATAGATATTTGCATAAACGTTTGCGCTGCACCCGCGTAGATTTGCGTGTGGGTGTGAATGCCATTCCACGCTATCCATTTAACATTATGGGAGAGCTTTTTGCACGCACTGATGGAAGGTAAGCAACGTTCGCCAACCGTAATAGAATGAAATATTTTGCTTTTGTACGAAACTCGCGCATTATTATTTCAAATATTTTTCATCGAGCGAAAGCGAGAAAGAGCGGGAAACAGTAGCTGCATTTGCCTGTGAATCGTTAATCACACACTTGAAAACGGAAGAAAAACCATGCTTACTTTTGTTATGCGTGTTATGGGTGTTATTGTTATTGTTATGCGCCTGATGAGAGCCAATACCTGGACTCGGACCGGGACTGGGAGATCCACCGAGAGGTGACGCAGAATGCGGATAACCGTTCGACATTTCCAATATCCCGCCGGAGGGATACACTGCAATTAGAACAACAGCAACGAACAGGGGACAAATGAACCCAATAAATCTAATGAAAAGCGTTCGCGTCTGCCGGCTCTACCCGGTCTACTTACCTGAGTCCGTTTCGGAGCTGGAGGGCCGTGGACTAATACTATTGTGTGCCATCTGCGGGCTGCTCTGCAGCATCGAATCGTTGTACGTGCCGATCACGGGCACCGACACTGGGACCGACACCGGCAGCGAGTAGCTGTTGGTCGCCATGTTCGGTCGGGCACCGCCGGCGCCGCCTCCGGCCCCACCGCCTCCCCCTCCGCCACCTCCTCCGCCCGCTGTCAGCTGCTGGTTCCGCTGCATCATGATCTGAAAGTCTTCGTCGATCTTGTTGTACTTGGCCTCGGTGCGGGGCGTAAGCGTGTAGCTGTCCTCCGGTTCCGGTGAGTCCGGCGACATCGTGCCATTTTTGTTTTCTTTCTGTGCGTTTACCTGCAACTGTAAGCAGACAGGCCTTACAAGAATACGGACTGGGTAGCTTTCGGCGCGACGCTTTCCCCCTTTTTTTGGCGCTTTTTTTCGTTTTTCACTGCATCACCACAAATATTACCGCACACCAGAAACGGAAAGAAAAACGGAACTACATGCAAGTGGTATGAACGTATGAAGAGGGTGGGGGAGAGGCAAAGGACAATGAACATTTAGGGACGAATGTTCTCTTGGATGGATTGGAAGGACAAAGAGGCATAGAAATAATTTTGAACGCAAAAGTAAATTAGTGGCAAACGTCAGTCTTAAAATTTACAACGAAACAAGAAGCATCACAAAGTTGTCATTTTACGTGTCATTTTGCTTTGGGAAGGGAGTTAGCGTAAGCGTAATGGAAGGAAGCGGAAGGAGTTAGCAGAAATACACTCGCACGGCCCGCCAGTGCAGTAATAAACGGGTTTTGTCAATGAGGTCAAAAAAAAACAGGTCAGCATCACACCGTTAGAGGTACCTCGATGATGTTCTTGTTGGTCAGCGACTCGTGAGGCTCGTTGTACTCAGTATACTTGAGCAGCACCTTGTCCATGTCCGTGCTAGCATACTGGTACAGCTTGTTGCTGCTGCTGAAGATGATTAGGGCGATCTCGCAGTCACATAGTACGGACAGCTCGTACGCCTTCTTCATTACGCCAAATTTGCGCTTGTTGAACGTCACCTAAAAATTGAAAAATGACTGTGAGTTTTAAAAGGCATTACTTTGCATGACGCGTCGTGGTCGACCGTACCTGCCGGTTCCGTTCGTCCGTTATCCTGGAAATCTGTATCTTTTTCCGTCCCATCGTGAACGCTTGTGACGGACTATTGTGACTTCAATCTGTACGTGCGGCGTTCCTCTCTTCACTGAACGCTTCTCAAAGTGGTTTTCTCTTTTACTTCAAAACCCTCTCACTTTCTCCCTTTTCCACACTTCTTCCCTTTACCTATGGCACAGGTTGGTAAATACAAATTTGGACTTGAAGTTTTCAACTAATGATACCGCATCATCACTGGCACTGATGCGGAACTGATGGAATAATTCCTCCTACTGTAATTGGTCCAAGACCAGATCCTAGGTTCAAGATCAAGGACGCGTCGATCAAGACATGTACCGTTGACGGGTCCTCGCTATGTTCAGCACGAATTAGGAAGCATTCGAGGCGGCCACTCAGTGGTCTCCGCTCGAGGGCTAACACGACACAAAACGTTGCAGCGCTGCAGAGAGAAGAAAACAGAGAAAAAGATTAGAAACGTTAAGTCATTTGCATTTGCATGGTGTTGGCCTCTTTAAAAAAAAACTATAAATTCCAAGCACCGACTGCGGATAATAAACAGTCTGTTTTGCCCCTACCCCTCCCAGAACAGCCCGCTTCGTGACAATTTTAACAAAACAAAGAACTATAAACGACGCAGGAACGATTTAAAAGGCTCAAGCAAAAGGGCAAATGTTGCGAAAACTGCGACAATCCAATTGTGTTCCAGCATGCCACATTAGTACCATTAGTGCTGGCAGGAACGTAGCATACCATTGCTCATATGATGCGGTCGGTCGGGCTACAACTGCTGCGAAGCTATGGACGATTGTCCTCAGAGGATCACAATTTATGCGAGCCTTTTTTTGCCTCCTTCTCTTCCGAGGCCTCCTAGAATGGTTGAAGCACGCAAATTCCAACCCACGACAATATTTCTCAGTGTCCATGTGCGCTCCACCCCCACCCGCAACTTCATGCAAGGTTTAAAGCATGGCGAAGGGCGGGGGAGATGAAGCTTTCCATAAACCCTACAGCTGCTGGTTGACGATTTTCAGACCCTGGGCAAGAGCTTTCGCACAAGGGCCGAGACATGCCACACGATTATTTGCATACGTTCACCTTCTCTTTCGCTCTCTACCTGTTTCTCTCTCTCTTTCGCTCTCTCTCTCTGAATCCCTCTCACTCTCCTTCTCACTCGTGTACAAATAAACACTCTATACAAATAAGCTCTCACACACACACAACGAATTGGGTCCTAAGGGCCAAGGTGAAGAGAGCAATAATAACGCTGAAAAAATGGAAAACACCACACGCGCTCCGGCGGTCGGTCTGGCTTCCGAACAGCTTACGCCGAACTAATCGATACATTAACGTCGTCTTCAAGGATATAGTTTTGTGAATTTTCCACCAGCGCACCAGTCGGCTTGGTAGCGACGATTTCCCACCAATATTTCGAGACATTCGCAAAAAAACCCTCCTATCGTCACGTGAAAAGGCACGGTCAAGATGAGAAGGCATAGCCATCCTCCCGCCCGCCCGTGCACGGATCGAAACGTGCTAACTAATAATTCAAATCTTCAACTGGTAGAGGCAGAGCTGTGTATGTGTGTGTCCGTGTGCCTTTGACTGATAATTACTGCTAAATTGATTGTCGCTTGTTTTCGCTTCGCGTCGACGGCTTCCGCCCACAGCAAACAGCCTACGGTAGTAATATGCCACAGCCACTGGGAAGGGCCGGGGAATACTCACAGAGAAGGGGACAGCACTGTTCAGAAATCTAGATTTCAGACACACGATTATCTACTGTCGTTGCATGTTGACCGATTCGATTCGCACCTAGGGGAGTAAGAAGAACTAGGTTGGCTGTGGACTGTGAAAAACTTCCGACTGCTCACTTCACTGGGTACAGTTCTTGCTCAAACTAACAACAGAAAATTACATTTTTTTTCTTTCCATTTCAGAAACATCAAGCGTGGAATCAAGTCTGCGACCTAGTTTTCGCGCCAACACAAGTTCTGTCCCTTCTGTATCTTACACGTGGAGCGGTAAGTCAAACACGTACTATTTTTCTCTTCATATTTAGTTGAGGTAGACATATATAAAAGCAAGAAAAAGTCGCAACAAACACCGGATAGCTATCAGATCAGGTTTACCGGTACATCGAACTGAAGGAAGCAAACGCTACAAACAGCATAACGACTGGGGTTGGCAAAGCTACCCGCCAGACACACGAAAATGCACTTACGATAAACTACTACTACTACTACTACCGTGGTCAGGCAAACAAAGTGAAGCAAACAGCGACACAGCGCGCCAGAGGATTCAATCCAACGATCTGGGTAGTTTTTCTTGAGCAATGGGTGCAGTATAAAGCTCCTCTCCCCTTTCGCCCCTCTTGTGATGATGATTCTTCGCTCGGTGACGGAATATTTGTTAGCGTGCAGGGCGAAGAAGCTAGCACGACATACGTCGGACGAAGACGCGCGTTTTTGGCACCGTTCCGACGTTAGGTAAGATGGCTACCCACACCGACACATACTACGGCTGAGAAAAACATCGTCCCACCAACCCTGAGCGATCCAATACCTCCCCCTTTCCCTCACAGTAAATACCGCATCCGCGAGAGAACCCTTATCGATATTTAGCACTATTTTTTAGAATTTTTGTGGATTAGTCACCGAACACGGTTGGCGAGAAAAGTTTCATATATTACAAACAATTTTCTTCTTTAATGAGACTATTAATGTTTCAATTCTTTACACTAGACCTTTCACGCTGGTTCGAAGAGAAGCGTTAAAAGTCAGTAATTTTGTTGTCCTGTCGTCAAAATTCATCATTCGTTTCATGACAATTGTCTTCGATTTACGAACTACAGCTCGCGACAGTCGGCTCGCAGTCAGCAGTGAAAGGCTTTTTGCGATCCACAATTTTCTTTGCTCATGACTTTTCCGAGAGCTCGCCAATTCCGTCGGTGGCGTTGTGTCGTCGTAGTTGTTTTTTCTCGTCGTCGTCGACATTTTCCTCTCCACAATACAAACTCCAACTTATCTTTCCTCAGTACACCGGTGAATAGGGCGAAACCGAAAATAAAAAGAAGCCCTTCCGCACCCTTACCCCACCCCATTTTCCAGCTGAAAATCTCAACGCTCGGGGAAGTCGGGATTGCGCGAGTTTGAGAGCACAGGAATGTTCCTCACTCCCCTTTTTTCTTGACGACTATCAGCAAATCATTGGCTTTTGCCGTCCAATCTTATCTTTTCGTGGCAAAAACAGCAAAAAAAAATCCATGCCTTGTTGAGTTGCCCTCACGGTCCTCGCGCTCAGTATCCTGCCTCTCCAGCCATTCCACATTGATTGAACGCTTTTAGAGAGCAGTAGCCCTGAAGTAATATTGTTCCTTCAAACCTTCCTGCTCGAATTCAATCTCATCTCCATCCGTCGCCCTCGTGAGTACCGCGATCACAGGGTACCGTCGATCTATTGGCATGTTTTCGATGGCGACACAAACGCGCGCTGTCGAGTCGAGGATGTGTCAAAGACATTTCCTTTTTTTCCAAATCGCTCATCCTATGGAAGAAGAAGAGCCTACCGAATGGTTCCTTCTTCTCCGCAAACGTTGTGGTTGAGCAGGCGATGAAATGTTGAGTCTCTTCTTAGCGATATTCAATGCGAGTAGTCTTTCCTAGCGACATGAGCCAAAAAACGCGAGCGAATGGAAAATTCAATCCTCTACGTTGCACACAGACATGCTCACTGCCACATACCGCCATCCACGACATAAAAGAATGGTGGCGAACGCGCAAAAGGTTACGCACCGCGCGCGCACACACGATCCTACGGCACGATCGTGATCGTGCATCGCAACCGTTGTGCCAGTGTGGCAGACAAAACGGGAAGGAGAAAGGATGAGAAAAAAGAATCAAAAATTTCTACGAGTTTCCCTTCGTGCTGTCTCTTTTCTTCTTTCCCTTTTTCTCCCTTTCTCTCTTGATGTTCGTACATGCCACGAAACCATAGACGATTGTGTCGGATGATGGTGGTAAACTGCTTGCGTTACCGAAAGGTGGTACGTTACCAAGGTAGAAAACGGTGGAAAACAAACACACATATAGAGAAACATAAACAGAGTGAAACATAAATTGTCCAACGCAGGAGTGGTGAAAAAAGTTGTGAAAAGGGAATGGGTTTTTTCAGCTCCGATCTTCGGTACTAGTGGTAGTTCTAGCGCGCTTACTAAGCATGGTCGTATTAGTGCGTGCGCGGTTTGGGTTGAGAAATTTGAAAACATCTTCTCATAGCACCCTCTCGTCCATTCTCCCACCGTTCTTTCCCCCGTTCCGTGAAGAAAATTCACGCAAAACCTGACGCAGTTTTTCCGCTCGAGATGATCTCGATCTTTTTCACCCCCACCCTCGGCTCCGCCTGTCAGACGCTCTCGTACTTTCGTAGTTTATGGCGTTTTCGTTCAGTTTCTAGTCGCACTTTAGCTTCTTTCTCGTCTGCTGTGGTGTGGCTTTTGATTCCTCCTCTTTACCCTTGGACGAAGACCAGGGAGGATCGGATTCGGTGCAGCTGTTGCCGTTGCTGCGCTGATCTTTGTACTCGGCGGCGAAAGCGGCGACATTCGCTTCGCCCGGTCCCGTCTTCCGCAAAATGCGAACGTGAGAAGGGGCGTCTTGTGTCGTTTAGGAATTGACTCGTGCTTCGCTGAGCTCGCGCATCGGTTTCAAAAGATGCCTTCGTTTGTTTTATTGTGTCTTTCGGCCCGGATTTTTGTTAATGCCTGCTCGATGCTACCGCACCGGGGTAAGAAAAGCCGAAGATGTATTCTACGATGCCGCACGGAACCGGAGTAACGAATCTCGCTTTCGTGCCGGTAGGAAGGAAGGGAGTGGAAAGAAAAGATAAAACAAAAGTTAAAGTACATTCGACACGATCTGTGTGCTCCGCGCGAACGGTACTCCACGTTAGACGCACAAACGGGCCAAGAAAAATGGACAAGTCAACCGACGTTAATGTCTCAAATGAACGAAATCAACCTCTACCTACGCACACTCTTTGCTCCTTCGTTTCGGACACACACACACACACACACGCACCATGCACGATTCGACGGTAAAACATTTTCGCTCCGTGTTCCGACCGAAAGCGTGAAAAAAGAGTTTCCCTGGTAGGTCCGTGTAGATGGTGCGCGATGCTGGTGGTAAAGGAAACAAGCAGGGGTTCTGTCTTTGTCGTTTCATTGCCCCTGCGCGAAGTCGAAGCTACGACTAGAGACATTTGCTTGTCTTCTTTATCGCCTTAACAACCGGATCCATCGAACCGTAACCCCGTGGACCGAGGCCTAGAATTGCCTTTTACGTACATTCATCTTTACAACCCATCCATCCATCCATCAACTGTGAACCGTTCCATCCATCTCGAGCCGGCATTTGCTCAAGCGGCTAAGAACGGTGGTGTGCCGGATGGTGGTGGGACCGTTAGCTATCATCCGGCCCTCGGAAAGCAGAAGTACACTTTGGAATGCGTGCAGCCGTGTCTATCTTCGCAGCAATTCGGGCACATTTCATCGGATGAGAGAAAGGTTTTGTCTGTTTTGTACAAGCTGTAAACCATCGACCATCGCCATCTTTGATTTTAATCATCATACATTGTATTTTCACTACACGAAACAACGCAAATGGCCCAAATGGTTGTGAAATTCAATTGATTGAATAATACACTAATAAATCCAGGACGATGGAGACGCCTAGTGCTTTGTTCATGTCGAATGGAGGCGCCTGGTGCAATTTTATGGAACTTAAAGCTAGGAGCGATGGCTATCTTACTCTCTCCAGAGAATAAAAACAAATAACTTGCTAAGCTCAGCTCCCGATGGAAGATTAGCACGATTTATATTTTCAATTATTGTCTTTCCCTTGAAATTTCCGAAGGATTTACGGCTTTATCATATTTTTAACAAGCGGTCAGTTCATGTGCTGCAAAGTAAGGAACTTCCGGCAAGGAAGCCTTCCTTTTTTTTGTTCGAAGACATATAAACTATAATCCTCGCAATCTGCTTCACAAGCAGGCCTCAAACAAATTCTTCGAGCTAGAAGAGTCGGATTAATGCCGTTAGCGATAACTCGTAAGATTTGACCCGCGAAACGTTTCGAAGCTTTTGCAATCCAAAACACCCATCATCATATTCCCTAGCATCGGCACGGTTTTTCTTGTTTTGGCCGGTTCTTTCTTGTATCGATTCGACCGTCCTTCGCCTTCAACCTTCAAACACACAGCAACCAGTCAAGAATTGCGTCCCCAAGAACCGCGCTAGGAAACGAACTACCGTCGTCTCACCGGAAACCTAACCTCAATCCCAGCCCCCCGGACAGCACAGCGACAAGGCTCGACCTTCAGAAAACGCCATGGTACACACAAACGGTCGTTTTCTTACCCAAGTGCGGTGCTGTGCTTGTTGTTATTGGTACCCAAATGCATAAGATTCATGACCCGACACACACGCACATACACATAAACCATGCCGGCGGCCGGAAGCATGAACAGCAGGAAAAACGGGAAATATGCTGTAAATTTCCATTATGCTTTCAAATAGCACCATATCCGCCCGCCCTCGGAAGATGGAAAGGTTTCACCGGGTACACCGTGTTTCAATTTTTCAACTCTCTCTCTCTCTCTCTCTCTTTTTATCGCGCTTGTTTTCTCGCTCTCTATCCTTTTATCTTTCGCCTTTTTTTCTCTCACTCGTTCTCTCAACCAAATTGAAGTGGGCTCCGAGGGAGACATGAGCGAGACAGTGAATGTCATGGCCATGGTCGGATGTAGGAAACGAGACCGATCTCGAGGAAAGTCGGATAACGAATGTGAGAGAAAATGGGAAATGGAAGTATAATAAGAAGCTAATAAGAAAAAAGGCCATTCTGGGTTCGCGAAAGACCTTTGCCACAGGCGTCGATCTTTTGACTTTCCACGTGGTTTTTTGTTGTTGTTTGCTTGAAACTAAGTTGTCCAAAATTAAATTTCGTGACAGCACCATGTAGTATGCACGTAATGAGATCCCAACACAAGAGAGAAAGTGAGAGAAAGCATTGGGCACCCGTTGGGCTGTGTGGGATGCGTAGAATAAGGCAAACAGCACACGTATATACGCCACGCCACCACCACCGAAGGTCATCGCAATTGATTATTTATGCGGGCTGATGTGTGTGTGTGTGT
>JXXA01012045.1:0-21119 GCA_000956255.1 Anopheles punctulatus | reverse complement strand
CCACCCCTGGGACGGATTAATTGGCATCGGCATCGATCCGCCATCTTTAAGTACGCGAAATGTGCCCTCGAAAGGGAAGGGCAAGCAACAACAAGAAAAAAAACACACAATAATTACCGTGCAGGAAAACGGTTTGCTTACACGCACGCGTATTGTTTGTGTAAACATACGGTTTAATCAAACCACCCATAAAACCACAACCCAAAAACGATCAACGATCTGCATTGACAAAACTGCTTCCGATCCGGGGGCGAGGGAAGGAGGCGCTCGAATTTATTTTATTGACCGTGTAGATGAAAATTAGAATAAAATTCGACCACTGTTCGGCACTGGATGTGAGGGAGGAAGGACGGAGAGAGGGTAAGAGTGAGAGAGAAAGAGAGATCAGTAGCTGGTTGTAAAATTGCCCTCCCAACCGAAACAGAAACGATACTTAAAACACATGTTTCAGTTCATTTTTCAATTTGTTTCATGAAGCGTCGTTTCGTGTGGGTTTCGTTTCATCCGACCTTTTTTTTTGCCCATCTCTCTTTCCCACTTGTTTACACAAACGCAGATGGCCGCACCGAACCTCACCGATCTTCCAGACTTTCGCCGCACGCAGATTACGTGATGATCATTTGGCTGTCCAATTTTAGGGAAAATGTGGAGAAGGGGTGGTGGGGGCTATGAAACCACCCACGGGCCGGTTACGGTGTCGGGTTAGTTTATTTTTTCTGGACTTCTGAACCGAAACAGCGTATCCACAGCGTACCCAGTCACATCGTCGGCCTTCACCGATGCCGATCCCGGTCCCGAGGACGGATTGCGGAAGATCAACGACAAAATTTATGAATGAATTTGCCCAACCGCAAAGCTGAAAGCCGCAGCGGGTTCGTTGAGGAAGAGAAGTAACACCTTCCGAGAAGCGGATCCACCTCCCCGCCCAGAGATCTTTTAATAACAAATTATTTTCGCACGCCGAACGCCGACCGCCGCTCGAATCATCGCATTCGATTTCGCACCGCGAAGCGGCCGAAGGTTTTGTTTTGTCTTTTGTTTCGCGTGCGATCCGTTTCGTTCGTTTTATTTTCGAAGCAGAGGAATACGCAATTGTCACCGCTCTCGTCGGTGGATATTTTCAAACCGATTCGATTTTAATTTGACGCTGTAATCGTGTCCTGACCGAATCCGCCGCTAATTGGACAGATAAATAGAGCACCCTTTGGGGATGGCATCGAGGGAATAAAAATGGAAAAATGGAAGTCCCACTGCGTGTTCCACGTATGACATTTCGCCCACAAACACACACACACACACTCAAACGTGGTGGGTTTGTTCGTTACGAAATCGCATTCCCGGGCCATCCCGCGGGAACGTCTGGCGGAAGCCAGCGCAACCGCAGGCAACAGAAAAACAGATGCCGAAAACAAATCCCAAATGTGACCCGCCACCGAGCGGTTCGGTTGAGCAGCCGGCATTGCTGACAGATTGAACAATGGGGCTCGGGCGGAAACGTCTTGCGGTTTTGCCACACGGGCAAACACACGTGCTCCTGGCGTTGGGGCGAAATTGAAACTTTTATCGTGTGCTATGGTACGATTGATAAACAGCTGCAGAACGAACTTTGGGTTGGGAACGGACGGAAAGAGGCGTTTTTATTTTTATTTGTTTAAACAATGAAAATGATTCAAAAAGCTACTCGCGACGAAGAGAAAATTATACTGTGGAGAGCTCTGATAGATCAAAAATAAAATCAATAAAAAATAATTGTAAATGAATAAAGAAAAAATAATCCTGTCAATTAACTGATGAGCTTCAGATGAAAATTTGGAATTGGTCGACCCTAAAATTTAATTTATTTCTGACTCATTTCATCTCGGTTCTTCTCCAATTTATTTTTATTCAAAAAGTCGAACGTATTATTTTTCAAAACAATTTTGTTTAAATTCATACCGAAAAGCACATTCCATAACACTCGTTTTCCATAAATGTGGCTTTAAAAACAGGAAAAATCATTCATAATAATATTAAAATTGATAATTAATTCTTCATAATATTATTTATAACTCACTATTCGATTCAGTAAAAATTGTTTAGTAAACTTTTGGTCCAATTTTTCGCCACTAAAATGAAACTATTATTGGGGAACATTTTACTTATTGTTAAGCATTTCTTCCAAAAACCAAACGTGCGCGCTCGGAGCCAATTAATTTGACAAAAGAAAGCATTCCGCTCAAATTCCTGTGGAGACGCCCGGTGATTGACGCAAGCCACCAGGCGTCTCCATTTCATCTCCATGGTTCGCCCGAAACCGTTCACCTAAAGTCCTCCAAAAAAAACCTCACCAAAGCATCGTATTTCCTTCTTCATTTCCTGGCTTCAGCGGGACAATTCCAGTCGCAGGTGGGGGGCGTAAGATTCCACACCGGCCCACTCGGATGAAGCGAAATTGCCCGAAATCATGATTTATGCGCCAGCCACACCAAGCCACTGGCACTGGAACGGTGCAATTCTTTAGCACCCGATCGAAAACGCATCCCTCCTCGTGCAAACACATACACACACACGCGCCCGCCCGAGAGCTCACACACTCAGCAGATAAATCCCAACTGCCGAGAACGACGCACCGGACGCCGACCGATACGGGAAACCTCATCCGCAAAGAAACGCCGCAAGATACATCCGCAACACGGGCGCAGCAACAGTCTGGCCTGCAGCGGTGTGCGGCACAGGCTGGCCGCCCTAGCCTCGGTACGGGCGGGTTTATGCTCACCTGTCACCGGTCGCTTTCGAGCCGTGCCGACGCGCCTACTGCGAGTGTGGGGCAATTTTTCGGGGGTTGGAATGCTGCAACGCCTTGGCCTTCTCAATGTCAGTTTTGTTGTTTAGGTTCACGGTCAGCGCATGCTACGGTGTCAGTGGCAGCAGCGGCAACGATGCACCAATAAACACATTGCCAGTGGAACGAACACGTGTCTGTTTTGGAGTTTTGTGTCTTGTTTTTTTTTTTAAATTTAAAAACGTCACCTTCACTTCGAAAGCACACAGGGAGGATGGAATTTTATTTTCGTTTTTTTTGTGTGGTTATTTCATTTCACATATATCACACAACGCTATCACGAAAAAAAAACAAATCTATCGTTTCCTTCCGGCCGACGAAGGGAAAGCAGAAAAAGGAAACATGAAAACCAATATATTCTTCTCGTCGCGCACGGATTCACAACCCAAACCAGCTGTCCACGCACTAATTAAACATAATACTGATTGATGGCCACCAGGAGGATCATTTTATCTATTTTCGGGTGGCCGTAGCAGCCGCGGGTCACAGATTTTAACGGATCCTTGAACGGATTTTTCAGTTTGTTTGTGTGTGTGTGTGTGTGTGTTTTTCTGCTGCCTGTTTTGTTGTCTTCTTTCGCTAAACGAAGCGATTAACACGACTGACAATGTTTAATGAAGCGCTTTTCGTTTTCCGTAACCGTTTTCACGGAGGGTTTTTTTTCTTTTGAGAGTTTATGGCACGCTCGAATTAATATCCACTGGCCCTTATGGGGTAAACTGTGCTACCGACACCGACGCCGGCCAACGTTTGCTGCGCGCCAAACGATGCTACCGTGCCGGAGCACCAGATTGAACTGAGTGAGTCGTCCGCCGTAGCCGCCGCCGTCGCCACCGCCGCAGCGACGAACCGAAACCGATCCCAACCGAGCGACCGGTTTGTGTTGGTTGTCCGCTTTGGCCACAGCGGAAAGGCACGCTTTCACGGACACTGGCGAGGCTTTCCCGTGTTTGGGTCCCCGATGCTTATGCAAACAGGCAAACGTGATATTCTCCTGCCGTGATTTTGTTTTCCTTCGCAGCGTAAAGCCGACGAGAGCCAAACTCGTCCAAGCACGCGTTTCTTAGTCCGCGTTCTCTCGCGGATGCTGAGTGCATGAGATGCACGCCGTGCTGCGATGACGACGATGACGATGACCACGGTGAGAGTGGCCACGTTTATTCGCCACCACCATGGCGGAGGGAATGAAACGATACTCAGCTCTCGATTCGAAACGCTCTCCCATCGCAACACATACACCCAAGGGAGAGGACATTTAAAGACACGCGTTTTTTGGCGCGATTACGGCAGGTCAAGTAAGCACGGTGGCACCCAAACCGTCCCAAGGGCCCCAATCGTCTCGCTTCCAACGGCGGATGGGGAACGGCGGGAAATGCCATCTAAAAATGACTCAACGAGCGCCCTTCGCTGGGGTGTGTGCATGCATCACGGCTTGCTTTGATAGTTTTCGCGCCCGCGCGCGCTCCTGTGTGTATGTTTAACTTTCGCCGTTTTAAAATTCCCGCGCGAAAGCGCACGACAATGGAAAGAGCGAACCATTTTAAAAAGGGCCATTTGGTCGCACCTAAATGATTTATGATCGGCCCGTCAGTCAGAGGAGGATTTTTTCGGACTATGTGTGTGTGTGTGTGTGTTTTTGTCTACGCTTTTTTACGGCCCGGAAGTTTTACGATCACTCGTGGCGAAGTGGACTTCAGTGGATTTAGCCACCGGTTTTCGACTGGTCCCGACTCTCGGGTGTGTATGTTTTCGATAGGTTGCTTTGATAGTTCTGTGAGAAAGAAAGCCGAACTGTCGAATTTAAAATAATGACCGACCGTTTTTTGAAAATAAAGGCGAACTGCACATGCACACTGGTGTTGGTGTTTATCCTACGCGCGGTGTTTTTTCACCTTTTCACATAATATGTGTGTGTGTGGGAAAAATTTTGATGTTTTGTGTTTGGGTTTGCTTCGTTTGACAGCATTTTTTTAAGTGGGAAATGTAAATCACTGAAAAGTAAAATGTTTCCATCACAATAATAAAATTAAAATATGACGATAAACAAAATTAGATTAAATTCTATCACTCTTATTTTCATTATAATTCTCCTCAAATTTCAGGGTCAAGCTACGTAACATTTCGTTAACTGTGAATAATTCGCAAGAACAATCTTATCGGTCATTCGAAGGTTATTTTATCTATAAAATATGAAAGGAATATATTTCAACCTTTGGTACCATTATTTCTGAGAAAATTTGAAACATTTTCACAACTACCAGAAACATTTTCCCACCTACTAGAGCTGGCAAGCGGGTTCGTTTCAAGACTTCACTCCAACGCGCCATTCACCTTTAATCTTCCAACCATGCACCATTTGCCTGGGCAAGTTTATTGTTTGAGGAGGGAAGAATGAAAAAAGAAACATTTATATATGATGTTACTCCTCCGTGCGGTTTCGTACTTTCGCTCCGCAGTACAGATGGCAAAAATTCCTTCAACTTCGCGCTGTCGAACATAACAAATAGCAAGGAGAAAAGAAGAAAGTGGAAAAGCGTAAATATGCAACCCACTGGCCGGTGAGTCTCGCAGAGCAGAGCGCCAGTTTAGTTGCAGCTTTAGTTGCCTGATTTATACATCCCTACGCGGCCATGAAGCGCCGAGAGAGGCACACCGAGCAGAGGGCAGTTAAACCGACGGCAGCTCCAGACACGGCGGCACAAAGATGCGCGAACGCGGTTCACGGACGCGCGGGTTGAGGCGAAACAAAGCGATGTGAAGACATTTCTCGCTACCATTTGCTGCTGCGTGGTGGTGGGTTGGGGGATGGTCAGCTGGTGCGTTTTGTGCGTGTGCGAGAGCAGTTTTGCCCGTTGCCAGGCTGCCCCGAGAGAATGGCCCCGAGACACTACCGGAGTAATAACTTCTCGCATGGACACTTCCGAGCGCGCGAATGAAGCAATAAAGCTGTTTTCACATGCGAAATGTGTCAAGCGACACGCACCGGGACACTGACCGTTTGGCAGGGGGTGGGTGGAAAAGGGTGAAGGTCTACCGACGTTCGAAAGAGGCTGGAAGCAAACGCCATCCTTGGAGGGTATAAATCAAACGACTCACCTCATTCAACTGCGAGCATGCGAAAAACATACCGTATCGATCATGTAACACGATCGCTCGAATGTTTACACACGGGCCACATTCCTCCGCGCTGGCGCTTGGCTGGCGTGAGGTAAAACGCCGCGCTTGCGGGAAAATAATTACACTATCCATCGTGCCCTACTCGGTACTAATTAAAATAACGTTGTGACATAAAGCTTCTTCCGCGCGATTAATACGGACAGGATGCCGCGGTCAGGTGTGGTGAGGCCTATTCTTCCCCAAATATCCCATCCCACTCACGGGAATCCAGCGGCTCCTCTGGGTGAAGGTGTTGAAAAGGTGTACACACCACCCAATCACACCCCAGTAGCACACTGGTGGTCAGGATCGCTGGTGCTGCGCTTCTGGGAAAAAAGCGCCCTACTTAAAAAAAAACAGACAGCATCGTTAGGGGATGACTGCGGCAGATGGTTGGATTTTTTTACTATATACTATAATTTCTGTTCCCCCGTGTTTGTAAGCGTGTGTTTACATCCAGATGCTCCCCCCGAAAAAGGTCATTTATCTTTTCGTTTACACACGAAAAGGTAGGAGAGAGCCGGCGGGGCGTTGGGGTCATAGTTTGTGTGTGAACCGGGTTTTAAACGGGGCTAACAAGCATCTTATTAAGACGGATCGAGCTTCAAAGTATGAAAGCTTATGTAAACAGGCGGAGTTTTTTTTTCCTGTACTGTTGATTCTCATAAATTTTCTGTAAACAATTTAATGCTTGTGTGAGTGTAAAAAAGCGCAGGGTTAACAAAAAAGGAAGAGGTTTTTTGCATATTTTTTTAGGGAATACAAAAAAAAATCATGCCGAAAAAACTTCGTTTAATTCTGCTCAACATGTCAGCAGAAGATGCCGGACCGCCAAACCTATTCGGTTTCTTTCAACCATCCAGTTATAGGCTTTGACTTAGACGATCTAGATGGCGTCTCACCCTTCTTCAGTCCGATAATGAAGCAATGAAATGAATCCAAAGAATATATTTGTTTTATTTAGCATTGAAAAGAGTTACGAATGAATTGATGATTTAATTAAAAAAAAAATCTTGTAAAGATTCCTTTGAAAAGCGCTAGAGGGATTAATATAAAAGGTAAACTACAAACTAGCACTCGCTTGACGTTTGCCTTCGATTGCATAAATATTTCCCACCCCAATGGAAGAAAACAGGAGCGCAGGAGACGGTAGGTACGAGTGAGCTTGACATTTAGATTGAAATTACTTATTTGCTTGCACTTCACCTCGATAGATCATTCACAGCGTTTGCGGCAACTGCACTCTCTTGGGCCCGGACCTCACCATCCCGGGAACACATGTTGCTGCTGCAGCACGGTGGTTAAAATAAACAGTAGCACCCAACCCACCTCCGTACCAGGCCGGGCAGGCCGACGGGGAAGCGTTTTCCCACCCGATGAGTAACGGACTGCAGTCTTTTGGCCGTCGGCCCGGTCCGTTCATCGGCGTTTCCCGTACGACGGTAAACGATACGAAAAGGGCGCATTTTGTAGCGTGTTCCAGTCCGGTAGTGCCTATTATTAAAAACGATTTCGCGGAATGGAGCAGGTGAATGGGGGAAAACAAATAAAGCGTTAACTAATAATTCCTACTACACGTTATGAGTTTTGTTCGTTTTCACTTTCTCCCCCTTCACTTCCTTATCGTCGTACGGACTTGTTGACACAAATGCTCTTTTAACGTCCGAGAACAAACAAACAATCCAACTGTATTCGGTGGGAAATCGCATGCTCTCCGGGGTGAAATCGGTTTTGCAAATTTAATAGAGTCAGTATATTCGATCGGGCATAGCAAACGAAAGAATCTGAAATGAAGACGCTCTATTCAAATAAACCGCCAGAAAGAGATACTAATCAATCATGGTTTCGCGTGGACAGTGAGGAGGACTTCCGTTTACCCTCCCACCTTTTCTCTACTTCCCTTTCATCCTTCTTGAGGGATGTCGATGGTGACTTTCAACAGATATGATATGGGCGGGGGAATTTATGAAAATAAAAATACAAAATCGTTAGCTATTATTACATTATCACAAAACTTTAAGTAATCTTAGTTTATATTCTCTCTAACTAATTCCCCTTGCTTAAGATAAAAGTTAAAAGTACGTTCACAGGTGATACACCCTTGGCAAAACTTTATTTGTTCAAATATTTTCTTCAAAAATTAAAGTTTATATTAAAAATGAGTGTTTCAAGCGCAGTGCAAACTTTATTAAAAAGAAACTATCATGCCAAAAGCTTTTGATGAACAGGAACCAGACTTTTTCCCCTTAATGATTGGCGTTGCTACTTTTCAAACTATGCAAAAAAATTTGTACATAAAATTATCTCGAAACTTTTCCGTAAACCGCTTTAACAATTTCATTCAATATTTCATCAAATTTTATCTGCTTTGAGGCTTGTTTGCTCGGTTCAACTTTGACTTTTTTCTTTTTTAATTTAAAATTTTCTGACTATACTTAAACTCAGTCAAAAACATCCAATATTTCAGGTAAGAAAACATCAGCTTAAAACGGCCACTTTAAAAAAAGAAGAACACTGTGCGTTCAAGTCGTTCAACCACGTTGTATAAACGTAATCACTGGCACGATAAATTTATCCGTGTAGGGCGTTTGGCGTGTTGGGGTGGCAAAGGGAAAAGTTATTTCAAAACAAACAAATACAAGCGTAATAAACATTATCAAATAAATTAAATGTTTTAAGAGTGTTCCACCAACGGGTAAGCCTTTGAAACAAAAATAGTAAAAACAACTGTTCTTCTTGAATGGTATATGGGAGCGAATTTTGGGTGTGATGTTAGTGATTGGGCAAGAAAGTACAACCCACCGGGAGGGGAGGAATATTGGTTTTGCACAAAATACGCCTACCAAAACCGTTCGCAAAACGTCCCCAGCGACTTCGAAACCACGCTCGTCGTTGGTGCCGTGTTTACGTGTGCGACTTTTATTATTATTCTTGCTTCGGCACGGTGCACCCGACACCCTTGCGTGCGTGCGTGCGTGCGTGCCTGCCTGCCTGCGTATAGGCAAGCAACACTCCCTGAATGTTTGTGGTTTTTTGTCACAGTCAGAGCCGCGCGCAAGTGAAAGTGTGTGTTACTTTTTGGCGTGAGCATAAAGAATTTACCCGTCAACAAGTGCGTGTTTAACAGGTGGCGCGAGCAGCATAAAAATTCTAGTCGTACACACTCCAGCGCACAGGTGAGCCGATGGCCATGAAATGCTTGAAGAATAACTGTGACATCAGCAGCTCAGAAAAGAACTTGCCGTGCATGATTCATATGTGTTTTGTGTGTACGAAAAAGATTCAAGAAGCGATGCGATTAAGATCTTAAATTGTGTCACCCCAAACGGAACGGCAAGAAGAGATGTGCTATGTGTTGAAACCAATTTAATTCTCTATTATTAAATTAAGGGCCCACCCCCACATAGGGCAGCATCGCATCGTCGGAAGGAAGGTCGTTCGGAGGAGCTGCTTGTCTTTTGAATTTGAATATGTGCTCTTCTGTGCTAAACATTATCGACTTGTCGCTAAGCGTTGGATGATCTCATCAAGGTCGTTTACTACGAATCGGAATACATGCATTGTGTGTGAAGTAGTCATTCATTCACGGAAAGGGGTTCGCTTCAAGTAATCGAAATGGAGGGGTGGTTTTCCGTTCGCCTTTCATTGCTTTCACTTCACGCCGTATCGATTGACGGTGGGATGGTTGGTCGGTTTCTTAGCATATTATTGATTTTCTTCATTGCTTCATCCACACGTCGTGCACACAATGATAATAGTTTTTTTGCCTCCTTCCACCGCAGCATATTTGGAGGCGTTTTAGAGGCGGGAGAAACATAAAACGTTACCCGCTACGTATTATTAGAACGCCCCTCACCGCCGAAGGATGAGTGAATTCACGCAAACCGCCACCGTGACGCAGCAGCAGACGGTCGTCCAGCCGTACATACGGTACGATCCGGAGTACATCCGCACCATTCCCGGCATCGTCAAGATCGTCTGCATCGTGCTCAATCTGATCGGGTTCATCTGCATCGAGTTCTCGTACTTCAGCTACCGGCCCCAGGGGTCATTCTTCAACACGATTGCGATGCTCGGCTTCTGGTTCACCGGCATCATGCTCGTGTTCTATCTGTTTCACGTGTGTGAAAAGTTTCACAAAATCCCGTGGCTAAAAATAGAGCTGTACTTCTGTGCCGCCTGGGTGCTCCTGTACATAATAGCGGCCTCGGTAGCGGCTGCGACCAGCATCGAATCGTTTCAGGCAGCGGCGGTAAGAACCGTTCAGTGCGAACTCGTTCAATCAGTTTGGCAGATCGGCAAACAAGCAATCAGAATTCATGTTTGAGTTCAGGCGCGCTACTTTCTAGCTCCAGTTTTTAAGCGATGAGGAAACACAATCAGTAGGTATTGGTAGTACCCTGGCTCCATTTACCCACTATTAACTCCATTTACCCCTAGAGACTGAACCACTGTAATTACATGAACTTTTCAAACTCATAGTACAAACGGTGTCGCACTCCAAACAATGATTGCGAGAAACCTGTTTACCGATTTGCCTAAGGTTTTAAGAATTCACAGTCTTCAACTGCAATAATTACTAATTATTTTTCTTATATTGCAGTTCTTCGGCTATTGTGCCATGATCGCGTACGGTGTGGATGCATTTCTGAAGTTCAAAAGCGTCCGAGCGGGAGAAATCGCTCAAGGATCGCGATCTGTTCATGTGGAGCAACGGCAGCAAACCGTTTCAACATTAACTGCATAGAGCAGTCTCAAAAATGCCTTAACTAATATGTCCCATGTTTATCAAATCCTCGGAACGCTTAACGTACGTGCGCGTTTGTCTAAGTTTTAACTTGGCCTCTTTCTTCTTTGCCCATTGTAACGATGTAAAACTGTTTATGCCCCGAAAGTAACGCACGTCCGTAAATCATATTCGTCAACAAGGCGTGGAAAGGAACTCGTTTTTGTTCCGTTGTTTTGTTTATAAATAGTAGTCGGTAATTGTTTCGTCCAGGTTGACGATTTTATTAACTAACACAACGAAAACCACCCAAACCGAGAACGGATAAGCCTTATAAACAAATCAAACGATAGATTTTACGAGTGCTGCGTGCGTGTTGTTTCTATTGCAGCAAGTATTTATCGAAACGAAATACCGCAAACAAAAACTAACGTATTTTAACATTCGCACACAGAATTCTCTTACGGAATCTTAAGTGTCCCGCCCCGGTGAAGGATGCTCGATAAAACAAGCGAAACTCAATTTGCAACCTCATAAGAAAATTATTTTCCGATATTTGTCTTTACTGTAGGTGATTCGATGTGCTTTTTTCCTATCGAATAGGATAGCTTTTAGCAATGGTGTATGAAATGTAAAAGGCATTTGCAGTAGCGAACTGTTTCTTCGGAATACACTTTACACACGTAAAATTTCGTGCAACATGATAAAAATGTGTAATTTGATTATCTAATTGAAAGAAAGACCATTTGCTTCTTTCAGGCAACATTCGATGGTGGATGTTTATGCCATTGAAAGTCGGTAGCCGACCCAATACCAGAAGCTTAAAATTTTCCAAGCAAGCTATTAAAAGTACCCACTGCAAAAACTCATCGTAAATGTAACATAGTTTCACAAATGGAACGTTTATCTCAATAAATTCATACTTTAACGGACTACAGTAAAATTGAAACCATACTGCAGAACTCAACCTTGTAGTATAATACCATTTTGAATTTTGACTGAAATCAGCTGCCCTTGGATTTTTGTTTTGATTTAGCGAATAGTTTGTTGACAAACGTTAGGGAATTACGAGATCTTCTCCGTCGTAATTGGGAGAACAAAACTTGGCTCCGGGACCAGCGAAACGGCTCAGTTATGTACATTTGCATCAAGAAATGGTATGACAAGAGTACTTATTGTGTCGATTGTGTTTTTGACGCTTCCTGTTTCCCCCGCACAGTACGAGCCGGTATACGGTCCCGGGTACGCTGCTACTGTATCGGAAAATCAGTTCGTCCGAGGTGGCCACCGCCCTGCGGCCCTTCTACTTCGCCGTTCATCCGGATCTGTTCGGGCGCTACCCACAGCAGCGGCAGGTGAATGAAGACTCGCTGAAGCTGCTCAGTGCCCACCTGGAATCGTTACTGAGCCAGAAACGCGTTCTTCCCTCAACACCACACACGCTTCCGTTCTATATACGAGCGTCAAATGCGCCGCAGGATCGGGGCACGTTCAATCTCGTAAAGGTACCGCTAGAACGCACCATCGACACAAGGCTCGTGCTGAAGAGAATACTGGAGGCGTGCAATCTACCGACGGAGTATGTGGATAAGATGCCCGCAGCTAAAAATAGCTCCGCGACAAAGTCCAGCAGCTATGAGGAAGGCCTTCAGCAGCAGCAGCAACATCAATCGTTTTACGTTCGCAAACGCTCCGAGTACAACTTTGGCAAAGACGAAGACGACCAGGACGATGGTCCGTTCGAGAAGGAGTTTGATTTGTTTCAGTTTCGGATGAAGAAAGTGCGTGAAAACGAAACACTCAGGTACGGCGCAAAGAGCATCCGTTTGTGGCTTACATAATAGAGCGGTTTTACGTTTCACACACAGAAAATGGTTGCGGAAGCAGGTTGTGACAGCTGCGGTACGTACGAAAGCCGTCCAGGAGCTACAAGAAGAGGTGGAAAAGTTACGCGAAGACGTTAAAAAGCAGCTCGGACTGCGTGAGATTATTTACGATTGTGGCTGGAACGTGGAACACTTCCGCGGCTGTTTGAAAAGCTTGGAAAAGCTTGCCGAACTGCACCCGGGTGCGCTGGACGGATTGCGAGATCGAACGCTGGTGTTTGCCGCGTTCACGGGCGTTAGTCTCGAGGGACATGTGATGCTTTTCACCGGTGACGTGCAGCGAAATTGGTTGGAGGTGGGCACGTGCCTTGCGTAAAACATGGTCCGTGTAGTTAAACGCTCGTGTTCTTTTCTTCACAGCTTATCAAAACGATTGATAAACATGATAGTTACCTGAGCAAACTGCCCGCCTACGAGTATGCACTGTCGCAAGTGCTGCGCAACATCCGCATCGGGCGGCGGAAGTTTATGCCAAAGGCACAGGCCATGGCGTACGCATCTCATCTGCGAAAAATCACTACCGCACTGCTGGACTATCTGGGAAAATCAAAGTTCCCCAAAGCGTGGCCAACGGATCTGTCTCAGTTTGAGCTGGTGGTTGAATCCGAAGCCGGTCCACTGATGGTCAGTCCCACGGGGCAATTGATCGTTCCTGCGACCTGCCCCGGATCGCTGTTGGTAGATTTTCTCACCAATCATCTGTCGGAGGCACTGGAGAAGCAAAGATCGTACGATCGACAGAAGCACATCGAGCGTGATCTGCACGTCCGCTGTGTGGCACAGTTTCGGTTGCTTTCGCTAACGAAGGACGATTCCGTTACACCGGATCGGATGATTGAGTGCCTTGAAAAGCTACTGACACACGGGGCTGATGGTGGGCTCGAGCTGGCCGATTTGAATCTAAACATTACGACGTACTACTCAGTGCTGGCTGACGGAACGGTTTGCATACCGTGGGATTGGAAGCAATAAGACGCGTCAATTGAAAACGAGTGCCATTTGTTCGAGACTACTTTGATGCGAAACGCGGGTTTTAGTGTGTACGACGTGAACGACTAGACTAGCAAAAGACAATAAAATGTGAGATAATGAGATACGGCGGGGTATTGCAATATAAAGCAAGAGAACAGTGTTTTTTTTACATCTCGTTACCACGAATCAGTCACCGTGATACGGAAGAAGTTTTTATTTAAAGGTTTTGTTTTTGGTTCAGAAAGGGTGAAATTAATCCAAAAAATGTTCCGCCCCATTAGAACGACAGTGGTCGTCCGGGTCGGGCTGTTCGTACACCGGCGACAGTGCCTTACCCCGGTGGTTGAACGTGTAGAACGAAGGAATGTTCGACAGTGTTTCCCACGATTTGGCCTGCAAATCAACGGCGGCCCGAATTTCCTTGAAATCGCCCACCACCTGCAGTATGTTGTAGATGATGTAGATCAAGCTAGCAATTGCTTGAAAGATAATCTGTGAAGAGAAGGCGAAATGTGTGGATAATTGTACTGATCGCAACGCAAGTTCGCACTGTTCTTACATCGATCGGCAGCTGGGTGAACTCTTGTTCCGTGATTCGCAGGTAGGCACGGTCTGCAATTGGAAAATCGTATTTTGAACGAGGGCTGAGCTGTTTTACCTAGTGCACTTGTACTCACGCTGGGCGGCAGAGTAAGCGGCGTGCAGCAAGGACAAAAATCCTAAGACGATTTGTATTTTATTGAAAATTGCCATGATGACCACGGATCACACCGATTTTGATGAAAATTAGTCTGATGTTTACGTTTTTTCGTCCAGACTCGATTCGGTCATGCGAGGCGATAAATGTCATTTTCAAGTGTCCACCAGCGTAGCCATTGTTCCATGTTCGGCTACATTCGGTCCTTTCTGCCTCTCTTTCTATCAAGCTTGACATCGCTACCATTTGTATGAATTTATTTGATCTTGCATCTCGTTTTAGCCAACTGGGGCGCACAGTGAAAGCTGAATGCGTTGAAATGTGTTCGAATGGCGGTATATCTGACAGCTGCTTCTTTTCTTTTTTTGCTAACGTCATGCGACCAGTTTGGAAGTGTTAGTAAAGCAAGCGAAGCGAAGAAAAAAAGTTCCAAGTAAAAAGTAATTTCCCAGCGAAAATTAACCGAGCGAACGGAAGTGGAATCAAATGAAAAGGTAACTAAAGTACTGTTATTATTCGCGGCTGTTGAAGAAAATGGAGAATCTTTCGGTTGCGAGCAATGGTGGCCCTTTTTGCGGAGGTTTCATTTTCGCCGCCGTCCTTTGTAAATGGCAGCCGTCATGTCGGCAGGGGTTACCAGCGCTTCGCGTTGAGGTTTTTTTTTCTCTGGTTAGACAAAATGCGACGTAACTATCCCTGCGAGTTTCGGTGCCGGTGAAGGTCATTTCTGATCGTTTTGTAGCCTTGAAATCAGGCTGAAACTATCGTTAGGGACAAAAGGACTCCGGTATCTTTTTTGCAGGTACATTTTCGTTACCCAAGAGAAAGTTCAGAATGGAGGCCAACGAAACATGGCTGGCTGGCGTGTGATGTTCGAAACCCAATCACCACGCTTTGTTGCGCGACAAAGAGATGCTTATTTTGCTTGCGCTTATCCGATTATTCGGAAAATCGTCGTTCATGTTTGCACTTCCCGATCATTTTGGTCAATTCATTAGTTTCCCTGCACTTTCAAGAATTAAAAGCTTACCACACAAGAATTGGAGTGAGCGAGATAGCTATTGCGCAGTAGTGCTTGAAAGAGCGAAAGAGATAGCAACGGTGGCCCTCGCATCTAGAAAAGAAGATAAGCAGCCGCAATTAAAGCAAGGCCTGGAGTTAACAAGAGTAGGAAAAATGCAAGAAGTTTACGAAGGGTTTTGTGTCGTTTTGGTATTATTCTTTTATGTTATTATCGTGTCTACGACGGCTTCATTGAGCATATTTATGGGCATCCCTTTATGTAGGCTCATAGTCGAACCAAACACACGCACACACAAGAGTTCGATGGCAACAAAGTCCAGCATCCATGATGGCTTGGTAAACCCAGCCAGTGCACACCATAACCTCACTAATGTGACGCGGCACGCATTGGTTGAATTTATAGGAATGTTTCCAGAGGCAAAATAGTACGTCTAAGAAAAGATAGTTTATTTCCTTGAGTAGTTATGTTCACAAACTGTGAGGTTGTGTTTGCTTCCTATCACAAAGAGTGTTCTACGCGTCGTGGAATATTGCAATGGCCGCAGAAAACGCGCACGTCTATAGGTAGAAATGCACATACCCACACACATAACAACCACACATAGCGTCTGTTTTTTTTTGCCAAATTCGTACCTTATGCCGTTCGCGTATGTGCGCGACAAACCTGAATAGAAAAAAATGGTGAAATACTCCAAACTAACCACACTTCTACTTTACCTTCCATTCACACGTACACACCAACTTACGAGGCAAGAGGTGAACTTACCCCCTATTGGTATGGAGATTTTTTTTGTTTGCGCGATTTCCTAAAGACATTTCCTCGCTTCGTTCATTGCAAAAGTGAAAGCTTTTCTTTCATTTCGCGAAGAAATGGGGGTGTCATAATGGTGCCTGAAGATGTGGTGTTGTCTGCCACATCGATGTTTTTGTGTGTTTTACCTTACAAAGACGGGAGCCAAACAGCTTCAACTAGCGTTAGTATTATGATGAGGATTTGCTGTGGTATAATGTAATTCAAAACGATGGGAGTCGCGCGTGTGTTGATGTTAACAATACCTGTATTAAAAAAATGTCACAGTGAGTCTTCATTATTGAGGAACTAAAATAACCGAAAGTAGCTGAAAAAGTCTGATGTGAGTTCCTTTATGAGTTCCTTTATGAGTTCATTGAATTCAAAGTTATCGAAGAAAAGCGTTCCGTTCTTGAAACAGCCTACTGATAGACATTACATAGCGACCATTACCTGTTTCGACGGCCATGTTTCGCTGCGTCAAAATGTCGGAGCGCGGAATAAGAACTTTCTTAACCTAACACTTATAGTCTAACTCTATTTCTCTGACTCTTTTCAGCGATTTATCGTAAAACGGAAAAAATACGAAAACGGTGAAAATTCTATCCAAGAAAAATCACGTTCCAGAAGGATACAGTGAAAGCATTAGCAGTGCGCATACGAAGGAAAATAGCAAGGATCACTCGACCCGCTTCTAAAGCGCGACCGTGTGCATCGGTCTAACTGTGTGCGTGCGTGTGTGCATAGGCGCGTGAAAATATCAAAATTGAACAAAGGATCATCGAGCGAAAATTTAATTTCGGTGATAAAAAAACAGTACTGCGCCCCAATACACCCCAAGGTTTACCCTTCTGGGCGATTGTGCATCAGTTTCTTGCAGCCTTTCGGTTAATCTTTCCTGCTAGCGGGGAACGCTATTCTTCGTGATAAGAAGAAGAGGAAGTAGGGTTAGAAAAACCAACACAAATCATACACACATCTTTTATTGTGCAGTTTTTGTACACATCTTAAACAATCATCGACAGTAGAAAGAAGGAAAAGCCACTAACACACGTTGGCGAACGTGAGTAAGAAGGCGGCACGCTCGAGCGTGTGGAAAACGATTGACTTTTGACACACGTGTGAGCACGTGAACACGCGGGAGTGCAGGAATATCCCCCTCTCCCCGATCATACGCAATTTAATCGTGGAGTGAAGTGAGGAGAACGCATGGTGAGAGTAAAAGACTTAATTTATTACGTTACGGAAAAAGGCCAAGCAGCAAAAAGGGCATTTAGAGAAGATTTGGTTTCAAGCGACTGTGGTGAAGTGTTGAAAAAACGAAGCACTAGCACTAGCACTCATATACGTACCAACACAGACAGCAGCACATACATTTAACCGTGAAAACTAAACGCAAACGTAACGTTTGTTGCGCGTTGTGATCGACAGAGAAGTTAAATGCAACACTGTCGGAGTTGATGTACAAACGGAAACAGCGGAACCGAAAAAGTGGTCGACGGAAACAGGCAGGCTGAGGAGAACGTGTGCAGCAACCAAACAAACAAAAAACAACGCGTGTGTGAATCGTGTGATCCATCAGCATCTTCGGAGCAACAATTTGTGAATATTAGCTTAGTAGAGATTCATATGCGTAAGGTGTGTCGCCGGTGTTGTAAGATCACGGCGCGTCGTGTGGTGAGCTGATTCAGGCGTGAAAAAAGTTAATTTTAAGTGTGCAAACCCTCCGTGCGGGAGAAATCCACGTTATCTAAGTGCGTTTATTTGAATTGATCGAGAGTTTTTAACCTGAAACTTAATTGCTGACAGTGATAGCGGGAGACCAAGAGGGAAAGGCATAATCTATTGGTATTGATCAAAACAATAGTGAAGGCATAAATAGAACCAGTCAGAAGAGTAGACGTGTGTCAGCGCCATGATGACGGAAACGTTGAATTCGAATAATCATCTCAGCCAAAAAGGGTAGGCATTGCTATTTTTCGTCTTTGATTTTTTTTGTCTTTGTTTATCATGCCTGTGGTAATTACATATTAACTTTCTTCACTTGCAGCGAGAACAACAAAGTTGTTGATATGGGATGGAAGGCCAAACTAAAAATACCGCCCAAAGATACTAGAATTAAGACTAGTGTGAGTAGAGCTCTTGTTGTTTGTGTGTGTGTGCGCGTACCTGTATGGTGTTGATTTTACTTTACCGACATTTTTCTCCCCCTCTCGACATTGGTTGCACAGGATGTTACGGATACGCGAGGAAACGAGTTCGAGGAGTTTTGTCTGAAGCGGCCGCTGTTGATGGGCATCTTCGAGAAAGGTTGGGAGAAACCGTCCCCAATCCAGGAGGCAGCCATTCCGATCGCGCTGGTCGGTAAGGATATATTGGCGCGTGCGAAGAACGGTACTGGTAAGACAGGCGCGTACAGCATCCCGGTGCTGGAGCAAGTCGACCCGACAAAGGACTACATTCAGGCGCTGATCATTGTGCCGACACGTGAGCTGGCTTTGCAGACATCACAGATCTGCATCGAGCTGGCGAAGCACATGCACATCCGCGTCATGGTTACGACCGGTGGTACCAACCTGAAGGACGATATTATGCGGATCTACCAAAAGGGTATGAAGCCGGTTGTTAATATTTGTTCATTCGATTTTGAGTGTGTTAAAATATGTTTCTTTTTTTCTCATCTAATTCACAGTTCAAGTGATCATCGCCACACCCGGCCGTATTCTCGATCTCATGGACAAAGAGGTGGCGAACATGTCCCAGTGCCGGATGCTAGTATTAGACGAGGCGGACAAGCTGCTGTCGCAGGACTTCAAGGGCATGCTGGATCATGTCATTATGAGATTGCCAAAGGAGCGCCAGATATTGCTGTTCTCCGCGACATTCCCACTGAGCGTGAAGAACTTCATGGAGAAGCATCTGCGCGATCCGTACGAGATCAACCTGATGGAGGAGCTGACACTGAAGGGTGTGACGCAGTACTACGCCTTCGTGCAGGAGCGACAGAAGGTACACTGTCTGAACACGCTCTTCTCGAAGCTGCAAATCAATCAGTCGATCATCTTCTGCAACTCGACGCAGCGTGTCGAGCTGCTGGCGAAAAAGATTACCGAGCTCGGGTACTGCTGCTACTACATACATGCTCGCATGCAGCAGGCCCACCGTAACCGGGTGTTCCACGACTTCCGCTCCGGCCTGTGCCGGAATCTGGTCTGTTCCGATCTCTTCACGCGTGGTATCGATGTACAGGCTGTGAATGTTGTAATTAACTTCGATTTCCCGAAGATGGCGGAGACCTACCTGCACAGAATCGGTAGATCCGGACGTTTCGGACACTTGGGTGAGTACTTTTTGCTTTATTCATTCCATATTCTATTTCCATACCATATAGAATGTGTTTGTTGTTTTATTCTAACCTGTTTTTTTTCATATGAAAAAGGGGGTTTTCTGTCATATTTACCGTTGAATTGTACTAATGGAAAGTCGTAACGCGCGCTATTTTGTACTATTTAGGTATCGCCATCAATCTAATCACCTACGAAGATCGTTTCGATCTGCACCGAATCGAGAAGGAGCTTGGCACGGAAATCAAGCCCATTCCTAAGGTGATCGATCCGGCACTGTACGTTCCGCGACCGGATGATCCCAACAGCGCACAGGAGGAGCAAAATGTTAGTAAATAAGAATGTTGGAGCGTAGTAGGAGCAATCAACGTCGTCGGTGGGTAAGAAATGAGAAGTTTGAAATTGGTGTGGAGAGCCGAGCGAGTTGAGTGTGTGATACTAGCGGTGGTGTGAATATAGGAGACGATAAGACCTACAAAACAGTCGAATGAGAAAAAGAAGCATACTGTAGAAGGTGAAGAAGCAGGAATGGAGTGGGCAATTATCATCGTATCGACAGCACTGGGGAGTGAGGAGTAAGGAACGCTTTAACCATCGCGGGAGGAGATAGACCGTGGGAATTGGCTCGGTATAACCAACACACAAATACATCCGTGAGCATTAGCTATCCATAGCAAACTCAAAACCGAGAAAACTATGCCATATGAGCGCGAACAACTTTGTGTTGACGACAAATATTGTACCGAATGTTGCAGTTTACCGTGAGCGAAACATAATTTGTATGCGCTTTCCTTTTAGCTGCCTACTGAACTTACGAGAAGACGAGAAAAGGGCAGGTAGACATGAGGGAAAAAGGTACCCGTACATGCTGCAGTTGTGTACTGGTGGTGACCTTCTAGCATTCTGTCCCGTTACAAGTACAAACAATCTCTCTTATGTCAGTAGTTTTTCAGCGCAAGAAAGAGTTTGCATTTGTTTTGCGTTCAATGGCAACCGGCTACTTTTCGAAGGCCACTAGTTTCCTGCCAAGCCAATCCTCGAGTCTCTAGATTTTTAACTTTATTTCCGTTGTGAGAAAAACGGACCATGTATGTGTGTGGTGTGCGTTTGCTTCTAACTTGTTGTTTCTTTTACACGAATCGACTCTTTCCAATCCGGCTTTTCTTGGTCGTGTCGGAATGAAATGGAAATTTGAGCTCGAGTAAGTAAATTCTCTCACTACCATGTAATGTTGACATGACAGGAGTTAGCAAGCGTGGATTGCAAATTTTCATCCTCAGTGTGGTCCGTCTTTTCTTCGTGTAAATACACATCTTCTCCTCTCACTATCCATGCATTTCGTGATGAAATTGTGCGCCCGAAAATCATTTATACATTATCAATCATGCATTATCAGCAGCAGCAGCAGCAGCAGAAAGCGCAGGTTCAGAAAGGAGAGAACGAAAAATGAAACGAGATAAGAACCGCCGTAGTGTTGGTGTATAAAATGAGCAGCAGATTTGAATGTGTGTGTGTGTATGTTTCTGAAACGGAAAACAAATGAATGTCGTGTTGGTGTTGGAGTTTTAGAAAGCGATAAAAATGGCAAACAAGAATGCTGTATACACTATGAGCACTATGTCGACACTATGATTGCGCATTATTGGAACAAGAAGAAATAATTTCAAAACAAAAACACAGAATACAATACTGTAAAGTGAGGCA
>JXXA01012042.1:0-12699 GCA_000956255.1 Anopheles punctulatus | reverse complement strand
CCCCCCCCCCTCGCCCCCTTCGGTTTCACGCAACCCAGTCAACCAATAAAAGACATCAAAACACTAAACCATACTAAACACCTCCACGGAAGGCGGCAGTAACCGGCCATTAAACGAAGTGTTTTATGTGAGTTCCGATGCCGACCGGTACTAAAAGCCCATCCATTACTGCGTGCTCGTGCGAGGTTTGGCGAGGTGTACATCGCGAGCACCTCGTGAGTGCGTCGTGAGTTTGTTCGCGAAGGGTGTCAGCTTACTCACCGTGGCCGATAAGGATGCGTCGAAGAAGCTAATTTTGGAGCGAAGAAATGTTTCGTTGCACGATGCTTTGTTCGCCAGGGAAGCTAAACACAAAAGTCAAATAACCACCACCATTGGCCTGCATGTATGAAAAACGCACTCGTCCCACCGCTTGACGTGCTCGAACCGCCTCCGGAACCGCCAACTGGCGGGACCATCATCATCAATTATTTGGCACCGTTAAAAGGATTTCTATTTGGCATAAATCTCGTCACGCAGCACCGCCTCCGTGGGCCTGCAGTTTCTGGAAAGCTCGGAATAACTGCGCCAGAATCGACTTTCTTCCGAGAAAAACCGGACCGTGGTAAGTGTTTTTAGGCAGGATTTACGCCAACCGCCATTAACAAATGAGTTCCTGTCAAAACATCGTCCCAGTGTGAACGGATTGCCGCTGATCCTGCTCCTGGTGGGTAAGAAATAGCGCCACGGATCGGGAGGAGTGGAGGGCAATTTCATCACCCGCCCAAAGGCGATGGCGATTTATTTGCAAAGCGCACGCACAACGCATCCGCACCGAAAGCTCCCTCGAGGTTTGGCGGTTCCCCAACACAGAGCGGCGCAATGAATGGTATATCGATTCGGTTTACGTCTCGGTCCCGTCGTTCACGCGTCCCTCCCCGCCGCCCATTAGCGCAGCATTAATGACTTTTTCGACACGTTGTGTCGTGCGCAGACACTACGGAAGAAAACAACACTCAACTGGAGTGGGAACGGGCCGCGGAAGGGCTGCCGCAGGACGAAGGAAGCAAGATGAGAGATGTATCAATTTCCGACTCCATCTAATATCGATAACACTAATCATCCTCCAGCCACGGTACGGAGCGCACGGAGAATCCTTTTGCCCCTTTTTTCACTCTCGTTTTTGCTCCCGACAAAACCAAATCCGACACTTGCCTCCCAACAATGTTGGGATCGTCCTGTGCGCAAAAGGAAGAAAAATAGGGTACAAATATAATTTTCCTGCAAACACCTTCCCCGGCAAGGTGAGGTGAAATTTGTTTTCCCGTTTCTTTGAACACTTCCACGCTTCCCGGAAGTAAATCCAGCTGTCCAAAAATTGAACGTTGGCACCAATAACGGTAGTGCAACCGTCGCCGCCCGTCATCGTCGCCCTCGAAGGGTCCTATTTCCATCGCTGCTGCTTCACTCCTGCACACAGCGTTGTGTGTATTTCGATGATTGAGTGAAACGCAAACTCTGAATCGAATCAGCCCACTGGGAAGGGTGGGACACGGGACGAAATCAATCACCTAGCACAAGGGCCCGGGTTTGCTGCAATCTTTTTTGGAAATGTTTTGCTGCGCGTGACGTGCGAGTAAGAGAAGGAGAAAAAACTTGATACGAAATTGCCCATCCTGGGCGGAGGCACATTTCCCAAATGCGGTGGTGGCAATGGAAGGGGGGTTGGGCCACGTGCCCCACGTGTGGTGTCAATCGGCTCGTATAGAATCGAGTTTTCCAGAATTTGTCTATTGGGTATGGGTCCTTTTTTCGCTGCTCCTGGGCCTTGTCGTTTCATGATATAAACGACGGACCAGAGGATGGTCCGTGCATGGGATCTGTTTACATTTTAATCGTGTCTTGATAGTGAGCTTTTGCCTCATGTCAGTTTCGGAGGCAGCGATTTGTAAGCCTAATCCAAAATGGAACAAGAAATGTCGGCGTATCTTTTACATTAGGCCCAATTTCTCTTGTACGATCTTCAAAGTCTAAGCCAGCAGCTGAAACCCCTCAAGGGAGGATGATTTTTGAACAATTTTTAAAACATTCACTCGCATTTCAACAAGATGTTAAAGCCACTAACTTAACAATTCACTTGAATTTCGAAATTGCAAAACCATTTACAGCACAAGCCGTGAGAAGGAGAAAAGCTGTTACGGAAAGGAGATTCTTTCAGTTTAACTTGAGCAAATGTTTCGTCTTAGATAAATTTCGATCTAAAGTTTTATAAATCCAAATCCAACCCCTTAAACCGTGTCCGTCCCAGCGAGCTCGTGGAATCGTGGCAAAAAAAAAATCCGCACATCACCAAATACTTTAAGCTGCCACAACGCACGACACCATTTGTTGGCAGTACAAAATGACGCCCGCAAATCGTGGTGACACGTCATCAATAAAGACAGGCGGGGGCAACCCGCACCCAACCGACGCGTACGGCATAATGCTTGGATGATGCCCATGTGCGTTCGGTACTAAGCCTGGGCAATAAATATTCAAACGCTCGCGGGCACGCGGCTTTCCAGCGTTCGGTGGCAGAAGCGCGGTTTTGCGGGGCACGCAAAACCTTCAATATTTTTCGCTTGTCATCTGCAGAGCACTTCATGGAGCCTGGGATGTTATCCTGTAGGTTTTCTTGTATTTTTTTTTGAGGAAAACGAAAAAGCGAGTCGGAAGTGAAAAGAAAGCTCAACGCGGCTGATGCAGCGGAGCCTCGTCCTTGCCCGGAAAGGACGCAGTGGTTCTTTCTTCCTTAGCGACGCGCCACACGGCAGCAGCAGGTTCCTGTTTCCTTTACCATCCTTTTTTTTCTTACCCAAAAAAGGAGCAAAAACGTTATGCAAGGACACCCGTGTAACGGAAAACTTCCGCGCAACGGGAAATAAAAAAGGGAAACGTGCAAGCTCGCTGGTGCGCAGCGGAGCAGCGGAGCGAGGAAGCTCGCGAAAGCGGGAAATATTACGCAATAGATCACGAAAGGACATACACACTACACAATCTCCGGGCTGCGAGTTTCAATTTTACTTCCTCCCGCTCTTCCGGGCGAAGGAGATATCTTTTTCCGGTGATTGAAACAGATGCCACTCATTCACTCGCCCAAAAAAATACAGTTGCCGGCAAGGAGCTGCATTTAAGTTTTCGTTGGTGTGTTTATTATTTTTTTTTTTTGCTGTTTCGCGAACCCAAAGGTTAAGCGTTTTGCCTACTGACGCCTCCCTCGGTGCATTAGGTACTCGCGCGAGTCATTGAGCCGTTGATTGATGTGCCGAAGAGCAGCGAGCAGCCTGGCGAAGTAAAAATACGATAATATCGATCACTTCCAACCGGCCCGAACGAGGAGGCCTTCCTTCGTTCCCGAAAAAAGGGACTGCATATCTGGCCGTTTTGTTTCCGGTCTCAGTTGGGCAGTTTGGTGTGGTAGCTCTAACGATGTTCCCTCTTCAACACAACGTTCTCTCCTCTCCACGCGTTGTGTTGTGTGTTGCCAAATGTGTTTCCACCTATTTCTATGCCACTCGCAAAGTTTACTTGTTTTTGTTAGCGCTAGAGCGAAAAACCGATCGATTGCAACACCGGAAGCAGCATGTTTAGATTGGCAAACGAACGGAACAGGCGGCACGGAGCTCGTTGTTTAGATCGATTAACAAAAAAAAAAACAAGGAATAATGCTGTTGTCCGTTAACGATCTCCTTCGAATCAGATGTGATCATTTTACTTGTTTTTGCTTCCATTTTTTTGGTACTAGTTTTGATCTCATTGTTCGCTGACCCTAAAATATCAATTTCTATTTCCGTACGTTCTTTCAGGCTCATAGTACTACAATGCCAATCCCTATTTAATTGTATTATTGACATAGTTAAGTGCTTAAGTAATTAATTTTCTAAGAGTTCATATTCCTTTCTATAATTTCTTTTGTATTTTTTTATTTTACTTACAAAAATCTTCACCATCCTTTATTTCTTTTCTTTTTCATTCATGCTTTTCTGTAAAGAATGCTCCGATTTGATGATGAAAATGTTATATCATTGTTCCGATAATTGAACAAATTCGATAATAGATTACAATGCGTTCGAAATGCTTCCTCTATATTATATTATTCTCTTCGCCTGATTCAATTGTATGTTCAATGTTCAAGGTTCAATTCACGTAACAAATTGTATTCCCTTTTCAGTATCATTGTTTAGCAGAACAGAACTGCAATACACTTTCTTCACGCCATAATGACTCTGAGCACTGATGTTTGATCACTCACAATCAGCCCAATTTTTTCCGCTTTCTTCAATCGAATTTGCCTGAATCTTGTGTGCAAATCTCTTTCACAAAATAAGGGCCACAATAGGCTACAAATCTCCATAAAAACCAATCACCAGGTACATGCTGCATCTGGCACAACCGTCTTCAAGCTGATTTGTAGCTGACAGTCGACATTTGACCGAGTCGGAGTTGTGCAATTGTGCAAAAAAAAAAAATCCCCCGTCATAACCACAGGATACGCCATGGTCACAATGTTTTCGCACATTGTCATCGAAGCCTGGTACGATTTATAACTCACACGAGTGTTTTAGTGCCCCATGTCCCAAGAACAATGCAGTTCCTTATCGTGAAATCCCTTTTTCTACGGGACAACATTATCAGCAATCTAGGACGAAATGGGCCCACAATAAGGTAAATGGCAAAGTTGCGGTTTTTGTTTTCCTTTTCTTTTCTGCAAACTATCACATTTCCCTCGCAGACGACACACATTATTGGCCATTTGCTTTCTACCGGGCGAACCGCCCCGGGAGACCTTTTCCGGTCTTGCCTCGCATGCACTTTCCGTGCGTTTCATTTTAATCAAAGGCGCCACGCTCACCGGGAGACCTTCGTTTAGAGAAGCGGCGTGCAGCAGAATTGATAGCGTAGCAAAACTACTCGAACTGTTCCGCACGCACGCAGTAGGTGAAACGTTTCTGCAAATGAACCGAAACGAAACCGGAACATGCGAATCAAGCGGCTTCAGTAGGGTAAACACGCGCGAGGGGACCGACGAAAGGATTAATCTTTTTCGCAACAAACATCGATTGACGTTTATGCGCCGATTGGATCAGAGAAGCAGAGCCAGCAGCAGTGGATTGATGCAGAAAGGGCCGTTTCGGCACCCTTCGCATCCTCCGACGGTGGTCGAACAGCGGACCGAAATTACCGAAACAAACAAAGCAACCAACTACGGAAAAGCAGCCACCCCGAAAACCATTCCGCTCGGTAGGGAACATCGTTCGATTGTTTCCCTTACGAGGACAAAAGCGAAGGACATCCGTACACGTACTGGCAAAAAAAAAAGCGAAAAGACCCTGCGATGGGATTGCGTCAAACTTTCGGTAATTGTTTTGTTTTGTCGTCAAAACTAACCAAAATATGCGTACATTTGTGCACGAAATACGGTCGTGGCCGTCCCCTGGAGTGGGAAAACTGGCTACTCCGCGCCGGGCGAGGTTGATGCCAAACGGTAGGGCAAACAAAATAACTTTGTAATGCATTGTGGAGAAGGGTGAGCACAACATAGAGATGGTTACGCAGAATCATTTCAATATAACCGTTTTTGTCGTATAATATTGCATTGAGTTTGTATTTTAGAGCGTATTTTATTCAAATGTATGAAAAATACGCATGAATTCATTATAATCATTATTTTTTCTAAGATGTTAAAGTAATTTATTTCGCACCATGACATTTCGCTTTTATGCAACATTCATTCAATTCTTCAAAAGAAAATGTTCATTCGGTATGAAATCATTTTAAAGAAATTAAACACAGCGTAAAACAATCGTTTGACCATCAAAACAATTTTAGGTGGCATTCATGTATCCCTGCACGATTCAATTTGCTTACCCGGAACGGGTTATCATTTCGATTCGATCTCAAACATTCCTTTCTCGTTCTCGATCCTCGAATGTGTATCCGTCAGCTGTAGTTTGCTCACGCTGTGCCATACTGTGCGCTGACGAAAGACGAAAAGGACGAACGAACAAAGAATGGAAAACTCGTGGAAACGGATACACCAGAAGCGCGCGCTGCAAAAGCGAAGAACCAGCAAACCAGTAATAATCCACAATACGCACCCATTATCGGATCCGATCGGTGTGGTGTTCACGAACGCGTGCTGTGCTCAAGTCGTCCTTTCGTTCCATGTGTCCTTTACCAACGACTCCCTTCACATTGAACGCGCTACAGTTGCACCACGGCCCACGGATAATGGGCGCTCAGTTGCGAGCCAGTGCCGAAGGACGAAGAAAAAAGGGTCCTGTTTTGCTACGCTCCCTCTCCCTTTTTTTTTGCATGATGATTATCATTATCCTGCTCCCGGCTGCGTGTAATTAAAACCGGGGAACCACTCGCGTGTGCACAAACTGCATCTGCAGCAGCAGTTTTACCACCGCGTGCGTTTTTCAAGGTTAGAAGCTCCTTCTCACCCTGCACAGGCGGAGAGAGAGAGAACACGTGCTATAAACCGAACCCATACACATCCGCTAAACCCTTTCCTTCACCGTGTGCCTTAGCGTTTTGGTGTAATTTGAATAAATTTTGGCCTGATAAATGTCGTTTGGAGGAAAGGCGAGGAATTGGCAGCGTTTGCAAGGCTTGCAATGTTTCGCATTCCAGGCGGCCACATTTTATCGTGTTGCAGAACAAGCGAACCGAGTGACAGCTGTTTGTTCCGCTGACGAAAGTCAGCTGTTTTTTTTTTCGGTCATCGGAATGACTTGCCGGTTGAAAAGGAATACCGTCGTAAGCAAGCGTGAACTAATGAGTGGAGAAATATGACCGTATCATCGTTTGAAATCAACAGCACTTAAAGCGAAATGAAGGGCCTTTGATGGAGAAAAAAGGAATCCTTTACCACAACTTTCCAGCATATTATTTTATTTTATTCGTTTGCTTAACATTTTTAACAATAAAATCATTTCCTTACAATAAAATAAAAAATCGTAAAAGCAATGAAAAAAATACATTTTGAATTTAAGTTTCGCTGGGAAAATAGCACATGTATTATTATAGTCTAGGTCTTTACAATTTCAGTTCATATCATTTATTAATCGATAATCCTTGTAAACGAATATAAGGTAATCCTAAAAATAATGTTATAATATACTTACAAACTAGGAATCAGGCAATAATGTCGATGAGACAAAGTTATTATACACTGTGAGTACAATGAGAAGTTGTTAGTAGCCAAGCGGATAAAATCCATGCAACCTTCATTTTGTCTAACAACACAATCCTTTTCTTTCGGTATAAACACCCAAAGTTCTCTTAAACACCGTTTTGCCATTCTACCTGCCTCGAAAGCGAAGGAAGGCGTTGGCAGGTTGGAAGTTTTCGCTGCCTTCGCAAACCGCAAACCAAATCTCCGACATTTGCCGTCCCGATCGATCCGAAAATCCGCTCCAGCCACAAAAGCAAATCCGTCCTCAGAACGCAGCAACAAAACAAAACGAAAACCGAGCAACCGGCTCATGAATATTTGTGGAACGAATGAAATTTCCATTTCGGTGCGGAATACGGAGCGGCTCCGTTTCGCCGTACTTGGCAGGAATGCTGCTGTGCCTTCCGCCGTTGTGATTTGCCATCGTGTCAACGGATGGGCGGAAGCGGGAAGCGTTGGAATTTTCCAATTCCGGGCGTTGGCGTGTGGCGTAAATAAAGCAAAGGAAAAATTCATCAATCAAAGGGCGGTAAGGATCCCTTTTTTATTCTCGTTGCCGGTCTCGGTGTGCGAATGTGCCTTTGTGGAAATAATCTCGTTTGGTCAAACGGTGACCCTCGACGAGCGAAACTATTCGACATCATTCATCCCCTTTTCACGCCATCGTGCGTTTTGATCATTATAAGATTAAGCAGGACGCCCTCCGTGCGGCGTTCGGTTGCATTGGGTGGAAAATTTTACATGCATACACTCGCGCACGCACACGCGTTCCATGGAATGTAAATGAGAGTGCGCGATTTATGTAATCAACTTGTTGGACTGGACCTACTAACACCAACAAGGGCGAGTCAAGCAGCCCCTTCACGTACACATGGGGAAACAGCGATGCGTTTATATTGCGTAACCGAATGCGCAACCTCGTGTGCATGTTAATAAACGTTCTACCGAATCCCTTCCCGTACACGGTCCTAGACGTGAAGGATATTAATATGCACGCCGGATAAAGAGGGATTTTTTTACAAGCGATCGGTGAGCAATGTGTGAACACAAACATGTGCGAAACTGGGGAGGCAGGCATTTAGAGGGAAATGGAACAGAAGAATTTACCAATTTCAAAGCACAAGCGATGATTGTTTCCTGAAGTTTCCATAACAATATCAAACGAGTTATCTTGAAACAAAATAAAAGGAGCTATTGATCCCAATTTTCTATTTCTTCATTAAAGTTTAACTCCTATGAAATCGTACACCACCTTTAAAGAAGCCTCTGAATGAGCTCACAATAAGATAAGCTTTTTCTGGATATGGCGTAAGATATTCTGAAAAACATAGCTGGATTCTAGCAAAAAATTTGATTAGAACCAAATTCGTTTGAAGCTCAAATGATTTGTTCTGCTTTCCATTTCCGTCGTCAGACAATATGAACCTTTTATTGAACCTCCATGATGAAACAGAAAGCCAAGGTTCAAAGGAGCTTTGAGGAAAACAGAACCGTACGTGACAATTTTCAGGATAAATAGTGACATCGTGCGAAAATTGGAAATCGAGACATTCTTTAGGAATAGTTTTGGGTTTTGCATCCCATCACTGGGAGGGATTTGAACGGCTTACAGCAACTCCAAATGCTCTTTAACGGACTACATTCTTTCGGTGTCGTACTCTTCGGAAAAAAAATCTTTGCTAGATGATGTTGATTGAAGTGAAATATTCGTAATGTTCCTGCCAGCTCACAGCTTCAATCATCTACACCAAACCCACGTCCTTAATCATCATTATCGGCAACCAACGCTTAATCACAATGGCGACCTTTTCCTAGCAGCTCGGGCAAACATTCAATTGCTCCAGTGTGCGTTGTCGTCCCATACGGTCGATCACGATAATAACTGCTTCTGCTGCTGGCGTTGTGTTTGCCAGCTGTTACTTAACGACCGGAAGGCAGGCGGCTGGTGTCAGCAAACGCAGAACGGTAAGAATATTTATTCGATCGAATATATTTCAGTCAGCCGATTATTCGCCATTAAGCCCACCGGCAACTGGTGCGGCCGAGCGCCGGTGCGGAGAGTGTAAGCGAAGCCGATAAACGCGACCGATTGCCAACACATGAGACACATCCACACACCGGTATGCTTTCGTTTCGGTATTGCTTACTTCCTGCCGCTCAATCACACTGCAGTCTGTTTCGGGATCGGATTTTGTGAACGCAAAGAAGGTGCTGTTCTTTTTTAAAAAAGCAACGGCTTGCGGATTGTTGGCCGAATAGGGCTTCAAAGTGAGTTGTAAGAAAAAATGGGTCGAAAATGAAAGGCATGCGCTTGTTCGACCAGAAGAAAAGCAGGAACATTAATATCTGCGTAAAAAAGCTGCTTTGATTTATGATAGCAGATTGTTCAACTTGTTGTTGATTCTAAAAAATTATTAAGAGGTATGAAATTCAAATACCTAACAGGCAAACAATATATAATAGTCTCCTCCACTGCCAACCAATACATGGCAGCAAAATAATCAAAAACTGTTTTTAAATATGCATGTTTTTTGAACGTCAAGCCACATCATCTTATCTCAACTTACACCCGCTCGGCCGGTGTTTCCAACCGGACGAAAGTGCTTGAATGAAAAAGAAAAAAAACATATCCGTAATCGCACGAGGAAAAATGTATCCGTCGAGCAAGTTAATCACGCTGATAAACCGCAAAGCCCCGTAACATGCAACTCGGGTATATCGGGATTAAGCGCAACGTTGGAAGCGACGTGTCAGCACGATTACTAGCACGGTTGAGGTTGGCTTTACCCACCCCACCAAACCCCCCGCGAGTGCCTGCCGTCTATTATTCACCCGAACCGAGGCTCTACTACCCGAGGCTTCTACTAACGAACTGCGCATTCTAAGAAACTGCCGACTAAACGCGAACCGGGCGACGCAAACGGTGACGGGTCGAGAAAGGGTGCGGAAAACCACCGAGAAAGGAGATTGTGGTTTCACCCGGTGTGGGCTTTCCCGGCTCCAGGAGTGCTGCGGAGACTGTGACCGGGCCGAGTACATTAAATAAATGAGTTGTGTTTTAAGCCAATAAATCACGTTTCCTATTATGGAGACGACAAAAACATGCATGGAAAATGTAGGCCTGGTAAGCTGGCGTCGCCCCGGCCACGTTTTAACCCTCCTCACGGCGTATGCGTGTGAGTGTGAGTGTGTATGTGTGTGCTTCCATCGCCACGGGCTTTAACGGACATGCCATAAAGCACCATTTAGAGCACGACGGAAATTGGTTATCGAAGAGTTAGTACGTGCCCGGTTCTGGTACGGGCAACGAAAAAAAAAACATACCCTGCCAGAGGGAGCAAAGGGAACCAAAAGCAGGAGCAAGCGAACGAGGAAATAAATCGCCCCGAAGGAAGTATATCAAAATAAATAAGTGCTAACTCGCAGAGCGATTTTTCGGGGGCATTTTTCTCGCTTTTTTGGCGTTCCACGGTGAACGCAGAAGGCACACAAACTAGGAAATATGCGATTCGTTGCGTTTGTGTTGTGCTTTTCCGAGGGAATAATAAGGATTTAAGGAGCACGCCAAGGTTGTGAGTGGGGAAAAGAGGGAGAACCGGTCCAGTGTGCGGGAGAGCGGACGGATTCGGGAATCCACCCTGCTGTGTTTTGGCCATGGTGTTAAAAGAAATCGGACGGTGTGTTGGTTATTGAGAGAGATGGTTTGTATTGTTGCGAGAAATATATTACTGAAAGAATGCGTTTGATCAAACCAGACATCCTTACCAACTAATTTAAATACTACCTGGTATTATGTTAAAATCAACCAAAAACTGCTTTTCCATTCTCTGAAGTTAGCAATCGTTGGCGTATTATTTGAACAGATTTTTAACAGAATTTTAACAGAACAGATTCAAAGGGTTATTTTTTGAGCCATTTGTTACAAAAACAATACACATTTTAATGGTATTTCTTGGTAGGTTAAATAAGTATGGGACTATCATAATAAATACGTACTACAATCAATGTCATACTTCCAACTGAACGATAAAATTCATAAAGAATGCCACATCATCAAGCTTTTCAATCGAATGCGAACATAATCAACCCGATGCGAAACAAGAGCCTGCCATTAAAATACTCCACTATCGTTACCAGACACACGCATCGAGTTTTCCACATCCGGTGAGGCGTCGCAAAACACGGAAACCAGAGTACCACAACCACACTGCTACCGACTCCGTGATGTCCAGCCGGTATCGGTACTTTAAATTGGCAAACAATGTGCCATCAATTGAGACATGATCAGTGCAAATTGAGGGGTTTTGCGCCAGCTCAACGAGACGATGGGACAACCGTTCCACGCCGGGCGTGCAACCGGAAGCACCGAACCGAAGAGGAATCCGGACCGGACATAATTGGCTGTCCCGTGACGTGCCGGATTTGTGCGGGGTGGATTAAGGAACGGATTTAAGGAATAGTTGCCAGCCAGCGTTCGTCATTAGCGTACGTCCAGCTCGGCGACGAGATTAGTTCACCTCGTTCCGTTGCGAGATTCTCACGTTCTGAATAGATCGCACCGGTGCAAAAGAAAAACACGAGAGATGCACCCGTAAATCTGACAGAAATCTCTCAACCCTCAAGCCCGCCATGGCATCAATGGCAGCGGGACAGATCAACCGACCAATCAATCCGTGCGCATGATGGATACTTTATGTGCTTTGCCTCAAATACCGCACGGACAAAGGGTTCCCATTCATGCCCGGTCGTCCATCACTTTCGCTGACTGGCGGTGTATGTGGCTTTTTGGGAGGCTTTGATGGACAAATAGCGCTCCGTGCGGCTGTGCGCATTTACACCTTTGGGCCAGGATTCGACATCTTTTTGATTTTAAAAGAGGTGAAAGGATAAGCGGAGCGCTTTGTGTGTCCTCGGCTGCCCGGGACGTCTCGGTCGGGATGAAGAGGGTCAGAATGGGACAGACCTCTTGAATGGGTGGAAGAAATTTGATCGGGAATTTTAACAATGTTTTGTTAAGGCTAGACTTTGTGGTGCAAGCTTCTAATGATGGTATATTGTTGATGGTTTTAAATATTTGTCTAAACGTACAGAGGTATTTCCACGATTTACCCCGATAGATTTTGTAGTTTCAGTAGAGGAAAAAATCTAACTAAATAACGATTAATAATTGAACCTAAAACATAAAAATGTATGCTAAAATACCATTGCATACTTTAAATGTTCACACGACTTCTTACGAATAAAAACGTCCTCACGAATTATTTTATATTTTAAAATCTAAACATGAATATACACTCTCTTTATCACTTCTAAACATTTGAAGCTAAACACTATTTCGTCAACGTAGTTTTGTATCGCTTTTGATGATAAAAAAAATTGAATTTCAGATTCAACCACCACCCCAAAAATGCCATTTGTGTATCGATTCCAGGAATTTTGCTCTGAAAAATAGCGAAACTGCATCGCGAGTGAGTGGACTTTCGGGAGTTCGCTTCCCC
>JXXA01012039.1:0-13887 GCA_000956255.1 Anopheles punctulatus | reverse complement strand
TTGTGTAGAAGAGTGAAGAAATTATTTTGCAAACAAATATTTATATTGAATATCACTGTCAAAAGCAGAATTAACGCTGCTAACTGCTTGCTGGTCACTGGTTTTAACCAAAGGTGTCGAACTTCTTTTTAGAATAATCTTAAGTGCAATCACGACAAACTTCAGCGATCAGTACCACTTTCACGGATTGACTATAAAGATGGCTGAAATGCAAGTATCCTGCAAAAAAGTCTCTACTTAAATCAATGATGTGTTTGTTACATATTTTGTAATTATTTTCAACTGTTAAAAAATTGTCTAAAGAATTAATGTTTATTTACTAGTGTATTTACTAGTGTCGTAAGTCGAAATATTATGACCATCGTTATCATAAAAATTATAGCTAAAATTGAAATATATTCCACTCCAAGCAACACATAAATACTCGCCTGAATCACAAACTCATATGGCTCATGTTACAAATCATCTTGACCCATCCACCACTTTTTCACATACTCTCAAATATGGCTTTAATTTTCAAAAGTTTACCCATTCAACATGGAGCGTGAGCAAACGATGCATCCAAAATCGGTCCAAGCGTCTTCCATTAAGGCAGATGCCTTCTGCTTGACTTCAAAACAGGTCCGATCTCCTGCCGGTCGGTTGACCTGCTGACCCGAACGAGTCCACACCGTCAAACTTTCGTCCCAAGAGTCAGGGATAGCTTTCATCCACGGGTATCGCCACTGATTGAAATGAGCCACCTATAAACGGCAGTGAGCATAATGTTATCAAACGTATAAAAACAACCACCGCACGTGTCTGCGGTAGCAAACAAATTATGATCCAATCTTGAACCGTCGGACGTCGAAGCGCGCAACAAGTGGCATCCGGGTGATGGTGTGATGTAGGAGCACTGTTTGGTTGGTAGTGGTGCAATTTTCCACTTGAAGCTCTGCCGGGCGCTGCTTTGGCCGCACACGCGCATACGTTGGCCCACCGTTTGACATTTTCAACTTCGACTTTGGCAGAAGATGGTTTTAGGGGCATCGATCATACGGGATGGTGTTGATGCGTTATCCGCGAAGGTTGTCGCTGGCTTCCGTTGGTGGATTGATTGGTGTTATTTATTGTCGTCTGGTGATCTTGGAGAAATTTTAAATGTTGGAATACATGTCCACAACAGCATCAATCGTAACGAAGTTCGACGCTCTGTTTTTGCATCGGGAAGTCCTGAATAGAAACGTGAATTTAAAACGAATTATGATGATACTATTTTGCTTGACAGCTGTCATATTACATTGGGTAAGCTGTAGCAAACTGTTATTGAATAGCTTTACGTCTCTAGTACACCACATTTCCATGATTTCAAGCATACGTGAGCGGTTCACCTGAGATGTTCCTCTCGTTCAACTACACGTGCCCAGACTGGTCTAAAGAGGATTAGTTGCAACGTTAGATTAAGTCATTCCGTTTACGGTGTTGGTATTCGAATACATTTGCGTATACAATTCTGTTCCAATAACAACTCCAGCTGCAGGTAAGACACATCGCTCTTCGGTACGATAGCGTGAGGTCAAACGACAACCCACACGAGCGCACACTAAAAACCTGATTGGTTTTAGCGTATCTGACCTTGAACGACTTCAAACCAGTTTGGCCCGCCATTTGAGCAGCGATTTCAGTATGCAAATCACGAGTGCGGAATTTAAATAAGAGTTTCTCAAGAAGCTCAAGGTTCAAAACGAGAGCAATTATTTTGTACAAAACATTGGTTCAATTTATTCCTTAAACTCAACAGCCGATTTTTTCAGCGCGTCACCTCTGTTCCAGACAGTGCGTAAAGCTTAACCCAGTTAGAATCCCGTGCCGGACGCGTCCTTTACAGCTGCTTCACCGTCGGTCGGTATCCGTTCTCGTCGGCGGTGTACGTGACCAGGTAGCGCTTGCCGTTGTTGTCGGTGTACTCGTACGAGCCGCTGACCGAGATGGCCTGCACCTCCGGATCGACCGCCGAAGCCTTCAGCTCAGCCTGTTCTTCGCGCTTCTGGCCGTCCGACTGTTCATAGCTGAAGGAGGAGGGCAAGAGGAAGATTAGCGACAAGGTTCTGGGTCTGACGCACACGCGTGCACTATTTGACGCTTACTGGAACTTGTAGCTTCCGTCGACGTTCATCTCCTTGTCATCGGCCACGATCGACGTCTCTTCGGCGAGGCACACACCCAGAAGGCACAGGAAGGCAAGCACGGCGACCTGCAATTAGTTGGTGCTGTGTAATTCACTTCTACCCGGCGCAAGACTTCACCCGACTCCACTTACGAATTTCATCTTGATTCCTTCGGGATCGTTTCTGACGTAAACGGTGACAGCTAGCGAGCACGTTGTGTCAAAGTGTACGAGGTTGAGCAACTGACATTCGAACCCTTCCCGGGCCAGCTTTTATATGCGAAATATTTGGCCGGCTCGAAAACAAAAACAAAAAAACAGAGACTTTGGTCCATCCTCAGGATCCTCGAGAAGGGGAGCAGCAAGCCATCAAGCGCCACCGCCGCATCATATCCTGTTGCTAATCTTTTTTGTTTTTTTGTCACCATCGTTGTCGATCAAGTTGAAGTCATCCCAGATTCTAAACCCGTTTCCGAGCGGCGTGTACTAAACCGGGCCGGGAATCGTCCGACGGTTGCTGCCTTAGCCATTTCCCTTTCATTTCAGTTTATTCCCAACGGCGAAAAGTGACCATCAACCGGTAAAGCAGCATCACATCATCATCATCATCGCCGCGTTATCGTCACGCACGGTGCGACCCACAAACTTGCGTCCACCGGTTCCACCGCGGACAGCGCAATCGGTGCGGCCCGGTCAAGGATACGGCCGGGCTCGTCGCTAATTTACGACCGTACGCAAAGTTCAAAGTGCGTTGAATTAGAATTTCTAATGGATATTGCTCCGACCGGGCGAAATGGAAGAGACCGAAGCGTCGATTTTGGCTCGTCGCTGTTTTCGAGCGTCGGTGTGCGATCGTGTTCTGGCGCCTACGTCATGCCGTGGCGTGCGGATACTTCGAAAGGCATCAATTTACGAGTCCATAAAATGGGATGTTATCGTTTCGATTGGATGGAATTCCTACAGCAGACATGTGGTATGCTGCACGGTTGGGTGGATGGTCGAGGAGTTGGGTAGACTAGCGCTAGCGTAAGACTCGTAGGATGAGTTTGCAGACGAACGGAAGATAGTTGACAGATCATTAGATCAACGCTATAGCAATGATTCTAATTAATTGGATGGCCATAAGTATTATTTCACGTAACAATAAAAGATGAAGAAGGGGAAGTCATCCGTCTTCTCTATGTTATCGTGCTTATATGGATGAGTTCATGATATTTTATTGTGCTGTCTGCTCTTCTAGACTATGGATTTTGACTAGACTTTGAATTTGCAATTGGATCACCCATGTATTCCAATGAATGCCTTGGTGATGTGACTATTTCGTACCGAATACAGTAGTTTATATTGATAGTTTTAACAGAAGTTTAAGTATTCATTTTCATATTAGTTGAGCTATTTTTATTTGAACATTTCTTCAAAAAAAGCGTTCTTTTTCATCATTCCTCAAAGTACTTGAGTTGTTTATTTCCTGGTATTTGTTTTCATAAAATAAAAAAAAGTTTACATTTAGTAAAGACGTTGCCAACAATATATATGACTTAGTTCACGAGTAAAATTATAACATGGTTGCGGAATCTCTGGACAAGCACGATCAATAGCATTGTATCGATCAGCAACTCTTCCTGCATAAAAATTAAAAATTATCCGGACAAAAAAATATTGATATACAAAATAAGCTTTGAAAAATCTGTATGCATGGATGCTTTTATCAAAAACACAATTTGTTATTTTATTTTGAGCTAGCATCAGTGTTAAAATAAAAAACCGTTGACAGATCTTTGAAAAATCAGATATTTACAAATTTTTTAGGTTTCAGTATTCATTCGGTCTTAACGAAAAAATACTTAATACAAACGGACTTTTCCTAAAAATCGTTCGCTCATTGTCACAGGAAGAAACCACCCAAAATGCTTAAGTAGTCAACAAATTTGCATATCCAGGAAATGAAACTAAAGCAACGATTGCGTCCGATACCAAATCCCGGGATTCAAATATAACAAAAACGGTCTGATTCTGTGTTCAGCTCGAGAACCTTTTTCCACCGTGACCTTGCAGTGTTTAAACTAAATGATAGTAACAAAAAATCCTCATCCTCCACCGTCACCCAAAGAGCGGGCCAATAACGTAAAACAATCTGGATCAGTAATTATCTAGAGCGGATCATAGCCGGACCGGAATCCGGTCGCGAAACCGGGTATGATAAATCAAACCTTGAAAAACACATCTCCTTGGTCGGTGCGGGTCTTGTCTCTTGTGTGTGTGTGCACACCTACGACACCTACAGCAAATGAGCCTCTGAAATGAAGAGGATAAAGGAGCAGCAGCTCGAAAACAAAAAAACAACAGATTCGCGCGACTTCGAATATGTTTAGGAATTCTCGAAACTACCCCCGAAAACTTCTAACCATTCCGAGCGAAAACAAGTTCGGTGCGGGCTACTGCTGCACCGGTAGGAGATTCATCTTCGACCACGCGTCCCGCGGCCAGACGAACCGTGCCGAAAGGTTACGGTGGCCATTAGCTGAATATCACGGTGTATGTTGTCTTCTTTCCGTTGCTGTCTCGGAAAACGTATGTCTTCTGGTGGCAGACGATCACCGCTGCTACTGATAGCTAGCCAAATGAAGCAGGAGAGGAGCATGGAGGAAAAAAACCTACAAGCACACACACTCGCACGCACGAAACACTCTTCTGCCGCGCCGGAATCTGTATCAGCTCGGTGCGGAATTTGAATTAATGGAGGCCATCTAGTGTTTTTGGCTGACCAACGGCGATCGAGTTTTGGGGAAGATTCGCTGAAGACGTTCGGACGGATATATAACCCGGTGGTGCCCGGGACTAGTGCATTGTAGCATCGAACAGCTCGGTGAAAAGATCTAAAGCAAGCGAAAGCTTCTCCTATTGCAACGCAGTTCCAAAACCGTTCGTAAAACTAAACCAACAACAATGAAGTGCCTGGTGAGTGCATCGCAATTGAATCTGAAGAAACGCCAGTGAACAAGTGTGCTGCAAAGGAGGAGAATGTCCACAATAGAACAGTGTCTAGAACAGGAGTCAAACTGAAAAGATACACAGGCAAAAAATCGAAACAAAAAGATAACGCATCAAACCACCGTCCAGGAAACCTATTTTACCTCAAGCTTGTTGCTGATGCGTCGCTAGTTTAAGAGATAGAGCATCCATCTTCCCCGCAGCTAGGCGATTAGGTTGAATGTGTGTTTTTGATGACTCCGGCAGCTTAGCAAACCCATGGTCACCGTCGTCCTCAGCAGGGTGTTGATAGATTGCAGCGTGTAAATATTATGATAGCATAATAAACGACCACATGCGAGCGCTGCGGAAGGCGTCAGGCTTTCACGATGCGACTCTCGCAAGGTCGCTCACACGCGACAGCCATAAAAAAATGTGTAGGAACCATTCTTCCAAGCATCATGAGACAATGTCGCTGAGGATTAGGCATCGCGACATGTGAAGACACGAATTTGTGTCACGGTTGTTTGTGCCGCCGTTGTGATCGCACACAGCCGATTGAATTTTAGCCACATAGCCAATTAAGCGGACTCTTCTGTATCTAATCGTCGGGCAATGGGCGAAGATTTCTTCCGCCTCGTTAGGAACCTACCACTAATCGCATGATCTCTGTCGCTTCACGTTCTGCAGATCGTTCTCGCTGCTCTGATTGCCGTCGCGGCCTGCGCTCCGTCGGGTGACATCGAACTGCGCAACCTGGACATCGACCACGCCGGACTGGTGGATGGATCCTACAGCTTCAGCTACGACCAGTCGGATGACCACAAGCGCGAGGAGTCGGCCGTGCTGAAGACGGTGAAGAACTTCGACAACGAGGACGTGCCGGCCCTCGCCATCACCGGCCAGTACGAGTTCACCGATCCGGACGGCAAGCGTTACATCGTCAAGTACACCGCCGACGAGAACGGCTTCAACCCGACCATCACCGAGGCCTAAGTCCAGCTCGGACGGGTTCGGGAGGATTGGGACCTAGAACGTCCAATACCGCCATTCTGTGTGTCCACGACCTACCACCACCACTACCACCGGTGGATGTTATGGTCATCCGTTCGCCAATCTTACAAAGATGTCACCTAGTTTCGTCTAGAGGAGAACGTTAAACAAAGCAAAAAAAATCGAAATCAGCTGTAAATTTGATGTACAATAGTGTGAGTCGAAAAAATACATAAAAATTCAAAAAACAAAAAAAAAACAAATGTGTGCAATTTTTTTTTCGTGGCGAGCATCTCACCATGGGAGAAATGGGGACAAAATTGGAAGAGAACAAAACATTAAAAAAGTTTTTGATCTACCCAAAATTGTATATTCCCCAGAATTAATACAGCATTTATTTCAGGTTTCAGGTAAATATATTTCAAGTAAATATCAGGTAATTATTTATAATTATATTTCCAAGCACTGTTTTGTTATTTACCGAGTTCGACCGATTGTTAATCTAAAATCATCAGAAACAATAAAATTATCGTTGAATAGCGTTTAATTTATACAACTACATTCTTGCATGTAAGTATTTATTGAACTAAATTTAACAACTTTTGTAAAAATAAAAAAAGTAGTATTTTAGGAGTTATGACTGGAGTTAAAAGTTTATTCATATTTCTTTAGCCAGACGCTTTTGTAAATTTGCATAAAATTACTAAAAATCTCCGGGTATCAGTTCATACCTCTCGTGTTCTAAAAATGTGTACTAAAACACCGTATAACAGATATTATAACAACAACGTCATATCTTTCGATGACTTAGAAATTGTGTTCTTCATGTACATGTTGTTTTTCAGATAAAGTATTTAAAATGTTGAATATTTTACCCATTTTTCAATGAAACAGTTGGTGTGTACTATTGGTATAACAGGCTTATTGAGCAAACCTGAAAATTTTATATGATTTGTAGAGTTGGCTTATTAAACAAACTTTAGATAAAAAACTACAAACGACACCACCATTATTCAGAAATGAGAAACCGCTAAGAAAATACAATTTCTCTACTGAAGACATATGATCAAGCATTTCCCCAACGTTGCACCGCTTGCAAGGTCGATTCCATTTTGATAGCGGCTGTCGAGTTGTACCGGACGCGACCTTCTCGCGGGTGGTCGCCAGAGGAAGAGCAGGGACTCGAGGGAAGTGAATTTTCGGAAGATGTCTCGCCATCATCGTCTGCGCCTGAGCCACTCGTAGTGAAGCGACAACGATCAACTTGACCAACTGACTTACCGAACCGAAAATAACATCGATCACCTCACCCGTTCGTTTGAAGGCACGCGCTCGAGTGTTTGGATTATTGGAGGTTGATTTGTTTAGCTACCATACCTGCCGACGGGGTGCTAGGGACTTGCGCGTGTACGGTGTATCTTTCTCTCCCTCTTCCTCCTTCTCACACGCGCGGGCTGTTTGTTGACCGAAACGCCACCAGACCGTGTGAGGATCGAGAAGCTAAGCTTCGCTAGCGCTTCACTGTTTAACCTATGCACATGAAGCGTCTTTACACGTCGATCGTCCCACTAGGAGCAAGAGTGAGGCCAGCCCGCGAACGTTCGGACGTTTGTTTTGCGGTGCTATCTTACGCCATCGAGACCCGGGTGATAGTTTCATCGTGTTATGCAGCCGAGAGGTTTTTTTAGTGTGTGGTTGTTTCTAATTCTCCCGCCGAGATCTTCTCTCGAGGTCTCCGGTGAATCGTCGATTTCTGTGTGTGTGTGTGTGTGACAATAAATCTCACCAACGCGTGTTTTTTTTGTGTTGTTGCCCAGCGAGTGGTGCAAGCAAAAACATCACATTCAAAATAATGATCAAACCGACTCGTTATCGCATGAGAAACCGCGTCGTGACGAATGGGAGTAATTGATTGGTTTGTCGAGGATGAGCCGGAGGATGGAAGCTGCTCACACTCACCCAGTGAGCCGCATGTTATCTCACCATACGCTGCGGTGGACGATAAAAGAGTGGTAACTTCGTGCCGAAAGCGACACAAAAAAAACACTCTAATATCACCCCATACGCCCCGCATCTGGTGATGATGGAAGTTGTTCAATTACTGTCCAAGTCATCCTGCTGTGGCTCGATTGTTTGGGAGTTTGATCCGGCACCGGTTTCAGGTGCCAGAAAAATCGCCCAACCGGTCATTGGTCTCACCCGGTGCAGATTGGTTTGCGGAGGGCGTTAATTTTTAAAGAATCCGCCACTGCTGCGTAATCCTCCCAGTGGGTATGGAGAAAACCGATAGTTTGCTCAGATGATCGCGACTTGTTGCATTTTTTTCTGGTGTTCTCATGGTAATCCTCTCACCAGGAGCAGTTGACCAAAGTTTGTTCTCGCGCCGGCAGAAGATTATTGATAATTGTCAAACATTTTTCATGCATGAAACATAGAATTGATACGGCACACATGCGCTAACGAGAAGCTTGTCGGGGTTTAATGGACGGATTTTGGAAATAAAATTACTTGAGTTTTTAAAATAAAAATACCACAAAATTAATTTCATGCACGCAACGTATGAGTCGATGCACCTTCGCAAAAGTGTGGTTTAAAAGCTTCTTGTGAAAATGTTGCCACAAAATTGCAATTGGCCAGCATAACTGGTTGCTAATGCGTGTGTAAAGTTGTCACCTAGGTGATAATTTGAAGCTGCATAATCCACTCCAATCTTCAAGCGATGCGATATTGAACGTTTTACATGTGATGCAACGACGCTTGACTAATTAAGCTCACGAAAAAATGGCCAAATGTAAATGATTGTAAACGTCCTGAATCTATAATTTACATACATTTCTTTTATAGAATGACTTCCAAGGTCTTCACATCTACTCGACTCAGGAAGTTATAAAAAAATAAAAATTATTTTAGACTCACTCTTTACCAACTTCGTACGATTCTTAACACAATGCAACAATAAAAAGACTTGAAAGTAATTAATCCATAATGAAGCTAAATATCATTGCCTTTTCCCTTTTTTAATTTAAAATTTCTTTTATCATTCAATTTTACAATGTACGCAATAAACTACCTTTACGTTTTATTTCCTCAAAAATCGCGAACAATCACCGGACAACCTTATAGAAATTTTGCACTACCCGCGTATGGACATGCGCATCGGCTCAGCTCACGAGCTACCGTAAGCGTGCGTCCTCCAACTTTTGACACCCAACCTCATCGACCCCATCCATCCCGTCTGCCTATCACACAAACCCAAACATCTTCCCTACGCCGTGCCCCACCACCCACAGCTTCACCACCATCGGCCGGTGTGGCATCATTCGGAACGTGCGGCAAGCAATGTTCTCTCCCACCCGTGAAAACGCGTACCGAATGTGCCTTCTCTTCCCCCAAAATACACAAACACACATGCAAAACGAGCATAGCATCCATCAGGTGCGGTGATAAATTGCGGCCATCGGCAAGCGTCACCTAAGCCGCACCCGGCGCATCCCGGGCCTTTCTTTGCCGCGCCGCGTGTCCGGCTTGCGAGTGCGACGGCGGGGACCGAGGTATAAAAGGTGCCGCACAGCATCACGGATGCTTATAATTCTGTTCGCGCCGGTACGCAGGCTCAATCGTGTCGTGTCAGTCAGTACAGATCGGCTGCCCCAAAACGCTCTCGGCTAACCCAAACACAGGGACATTTATTACTCGTCAGTATGAAACACGTGGTGAGTGTCGAAACGTGACTCCGAAAGGTGTTGGTTGACGGTGCTCGAAGTGCAAGTTTTTATTGAGCGAAGTGAAGTTAGTCTGGTCCACAAAATCGAACAGTGATCAAATTTAAAAAGAAATACTCCAGAAGGGACATTTTTTATAATACGTTTTTGTGAGATTTTTAACGAGTTTTTGTGAAAGATCATTAATTGTTTATAAAATATAAAAAAAAAAACCAAATTGATTGATTCAAATTATTATAATACACGTTGAGCTCTATTCTACTAGAGCTTATTCTTAAAAAATGCTTGGTGCTGTTGAACATCTAAATAAAAAAAACATTAAAAAACCCTATATTACATTTTAGAACATTCATTGCCACTTAAGTACAACGATAAATAAAAATATTCACGCTTGATTCCCGATCCGCTTAGGAAGTCACCTTGAGGATTATCATTACTATGCAAAACTTGACTGCTCTAGCTTAATCTTATGTCATTTGCTCCCCAAATCGCCATACTGCTACGGCTGGGGTCAACATAAATCAGAATTATCAGAACAAGCTTTGGCACTCTGGAAATCCCTGCCGCATCGTGTCGGTTCGAAGGTACCATGAAGAAGAATCCGGCTAAAGAGCCATAATAATGCCAAAAACGCAAACCCACGCACGATGTTCTGTTGGAAGGATGTCCAAGCTTGTCTAGCGATCTAATGTTCATTGCCTGTATCATCTCCCAGATTGCCATTTTCGCTGCGTTGGCCGTGTTCTGTCTGGTCCAGGCGCAGGATGAGGTACAACTAGTGCAGTTCACCAACGACAATAACGTCGACGGAACCTACCAGTTTGCGTGAGTTTGGCGGGCAAATTTATCGCCCCGTCTGCCGGGGTCGTTTTATCGTTTTGGCATTAAGGTTAACTAATGTGCACCGTTTCTTATCGCTTGGGGATGAACATGGACGCGACGCGGATTTTAGGTACGAGCAGAGCGATGGCCAGAAGCGCGAGGAAAAGGGAGAGCTAAAGCCGGTGGAAGGAGCCGAAGAGCCTGCCCTGTCCGTCTCCGGCTCGTACGAGTACACCGATCCGACCGGTCAGCGATACCGCGTGGACTACATTGCTGACGAGCGAGGATACCGTCCCACTGTCACGAAACTGTAGAAAAAAAAATGCGTCAAACCAACGCCAAGCCATTGACAGGGAAATCAGTGAGATTCAAGGAAACGAACAGTATGCATTTGAATAAATGAAATGTGGAATATTAAGTAACGTTTGTTATAAATATGTTTAAAATTGAGAAAAACAATCGAAACGTTTAATGTTAAATGTAAGAAGAAACATAACAAATCAAATGAATTCTTTGATGGGAAATTTCGTGTGGAATTGGTTTCCCGCCAAAATTTCATCCCCGTCATCGAGATAAATCGTTACGGAGAAAACAGCTTTCGTAGATTTTCGTAGCACAAGTTCGTCGCTTTCGGAAGGGTGAAATCATTTGTACTGCGTTTTCAATCCCCCGTAAGATGTCGCTGTTTTGTGATGGAAGACAGTGTCATCTTTGGCTGGAGTTGATAGAATCAATTGTATACACGGCTTTATAATACAAGACAGTCTAAGTATACTCATCTACTAATGTTTTAGTTGTAATACCTCATAGAGACTTTAATCTTTTTGGGATTTCTTCTCTTTAATCTCATCCGTTGATTCATTTGGATTTTGTTCCAGATTTAGAATATAGTTTACGTACTTCGTTAAGGAGACAAAACGATTTTGTTAATACGATGATTAATTTGATATATTTGATGAGCAACATTTTCTTGATTTATGTTTTTGATCACCAATTCATAGAGTGTGATGACTTTGTTTAAAATCTTAACTATTTGATCAAAATCTTTAACACGCTGATCGAATTCAGATGCTTTTCTCAACATTTTTGCGCACAATCCAGGGAAATGATTTCGGTGGGAAGAGCTTTCTTAGCTTTTCGGAGCACAGGTTCGTCCCTTGCGGACGGGCGGAATCTTTTGTATTGATTACTGACACTCCCGTAAGATGTCGCTGTTTGGTGACAGAAGAAAATACCATCTATTGTCGAGTGTTCAAACTAGCAATCGTATACAAAGCTCCACAAGGGTTTGTATTTTGTTTATAATAAATAGTGTCAGTGAGCTTAAATTATAGAAGGAACCATACACATTACATTTTTAACTAAAAATTTATTCAAAAATAGTAAGCGACCTTGCTTTTCTCTAAGCAGTTTGCACCAATAAATAATATTACTTTTGAAAACTAGTTGGTTTGTAATGAAACAAAAATTGTAGAAGACCAAAAATACTGCAAAAACTTGTACAAAATAATATCTACAAGTTACGACAAGGCAGAAAGATGCAGTTAAAAAATAACACTCATTAAAATACGATTGTTGATAATCAAACAGGATGAACTTGACATTTGTGCTGGTGAGCTTTTTATTGTGGTACTCGTCTGCTTGCTTTTGTCACGAGCAATTTTCTATTTTTCGTGTCAAACAAAAAATCGTAATTAAATTCACATCAAACGTTTGTTTTTTTATACGTGTGAATCTAATCAACCTGTTGTTGTTTATTTTTGTATCCCCTTCTTTTCAACCGACGAGCGAAAGCAGCACGGTGTTGGAGATCGGTGCCCCTGCCGGTGGGGGCTTCGATACGATACGGTACCCGTTCTCGTCAGCCTCGTAGTTGTACTCGTACGTTTGGCCATCGGATCCCTCGTAGCGATACAATCCCGTCACTCGCAGGATGCCATCGTCGGGGCTGATGTATCCCTGCTCCTCTCGGTACTGTCCGTCCTTAGTTTTGTACGTGAAGCTGTATCCACTTTCGTCCCGGGTGTTTTCGTAATACACGAGATTGGGGTCCAAATTTCCGACCGGTGCTGCTAGGACCGATGTCACGGACAGCAGAACAGCTGCAGCAACCAACCAGTCGAGCGATCTTTGCTTCTAACCATCAAAACGCACACAAAAACAATATTTTATCACAGGGGAAAAAATGTACGATAGCAATGGAAGTGCTTTTCAAACACCATATCTTACCATCGCGGCTTCAACAGTTTTAATCAACCAGCTCGTCACAACGATAAGTCAACACTGGCTGACCAATCACCGGCTGAGGCGAGCTTTGCGGTCGGCGATCTTCTTACACGTCCCGAAGTGAATGGGATGAAGAAGCGGCGAATCAAGGTCACATACTGCGTGGTCCAGTGGATCGCAAACAAAGATCACACTAGTATGCAGATGTGCCAGGCGTCAGCTTTGTTTGCGATGTAGTGCGCTGTTGCGTTTTTCTTTTATCGAACCGGCATTTATTATGGTTACAGTGCATTTCTCGGAGTTTGTATGTATTTCAGCTATCACACTTCAAACCCGTCAAAGTTAGCTCTTTCAAGGTCGACGACTTCATTTGACCAAAAGACGAAAATCGGGTGAAAAGATTCCTAAAGCTTCATGATACTATTTCAGTACGATTGCATCTCTCCAGCGAGCAGGACGAACGTGCGTGGAGAAGCTTAAGATGAAACGTCTGGTGGTATGTGCAAGGTGATAGTTTATTTATAGCCACCCGTTAATTTATTCCGATACGTTTCAGATCAACCTCATAGTGCTTCTAGGAATCCTTACGCACAGAGCTCATGGTGCTCCGTCACAAGATGTGGATCCAAACTTGAAAAACTTTTACGTCGAAAAAGACGACACGGAGCAAATGTTCACGTAGGTTATCGTTACACGTGAAAGATCGGTTTACGGGCAGAATGATAATTTAACCTCTTTAGGATGTCTTCGCTTTAGGTACGAGACAAAAGACGGCACGACACGGGAGGAGACTGCGTCGTGGGATTCGGGCAAGCTGGTCATCTCGGGCTACTACCGCTACCGGGGACCGGATGGTGTCTTGTACACCGTCCAGTACGTGGCGGATGAGAACGGATACCAGCCGCTCGGTGCCCATTTGCCAGGGGCTGATCCGGATCCCGATAAATACGTTATTTCCACACCGTTTGCTGGTGGAATATCCAAAACTGTGCTCCTATCACTAGTGTT
>JXXA01012033.1:0-16852 GCA_000956255.1 Anopheles punctulatus | reverse complement strand
AGCCACGGTCGTGTACAATTACATATTGAAATAATAAATATTTTCCATTGTTTTTCTGTGGTACACATAAAAATGTGTTTTTAAAAGCAAATGAAAACCATCCATTGGCGCACTCCTTAAGTGAATGACTTTATTTTATAAGTAATTCTACATCTGAATGTAAATATATCCTCAAAAAAACTTACTTTAAATTATGGTTAGAAATAAATACCATCGTATAAATTTGTTTTGCAGACATTTTATTTCTTAGAGAAAATAATTACTGCATAGCTCATAAAGAAGCCAAAGTGCATGGTCAACGGGATGGCCAAGCAGTGTAGGTAACCCGTCTGTTTCCTTAGCTGTCGTGCACCTCCTGTTCATTGCACTTCTGCAGAGCGAAAATCAACTGACGCAATGCGGGACCCCATAGGGCGCATTTACTGCCATAATCACAGACAATACTACGATGTACCACGTTGGCGCGGATATCGTCCTTCTCTTTTAGAGCTACATGGGGCAATTGAAACATGTTGATGTTAGAACAGTTTCGGCAGGAATGACTCCCAGTAAAACTTACCGGCAGAAAAATCATAAATATACTTTTCCAGTCCCTCTGGCAATATTCTCTCGGTCCATTGTTCGTAAATAAGATTAACCCGCTTTTGAACGTCTGCCCGTCGTGATTCCTCCAGCTGTTGCACAAACTCATCGAATACTGCCCGTATCTGTAGCAACATTTCATCTTGAGTGGGTAATTCGGCTGGCGCTCTAGGGGAATTCACTACGGGAGTTCCATCCGAACCGGAGGGAATACTCCTTGGAGTGAGCGGCAGTGGTGTCGGCGTAATGGGTGGAACCTTGCCCGGACTAGCAGCTAATGCTGTAGGTGATGAAGCGTTTGTCGGTGGCTTTTGCAACGGGAAAGGTACGCGCTTGTTGAGCAAAGGCTTCGACAGAACATTGCCAGCCACACCGGGTGTACTGGCTACTTTGGGTGGATCATTCCATCCGGGATCGTGTGCTAATGGAACCGTTTAATAAAAAAAAAAATCACGGTTAAAATGAAGCAAACAAAGCAATAACTTCTCATCCGTATTTACCCACATTTACTTGCACTACGATAATTCTCCGCACTCATTTTGTAAGTTCATTACTTTATTGCAAATTAGAGAAAAACAATCATGCATTCAGAAATGCACTGTTTATGGAGGCATCTTGTTTGACAGGTTTCGACCAAGTTCAACGTTGCAGTACACTATGGGAAACTGAACCCTATGTTAAATAATCTCCTTTTAATAAAATATAGGTTTATGAAATAATATCAATAAAAACTAATCTTTTTAAACTAAAAAATAATTAACAATTAGATGTTTTATAATTGGATTCAATTAACATAAGGAAAGTTTCATGTTTTACCACTGTTTAGCAATGGTGCACATCGGTGCCATCATCTACAATCTATATACCTTGATGTCGAGATGCCAACATTGTAAACTGAATCGAATAAATTGTTCAGTTAGCGTCCTCTAGAAGCAATTATTTTCAGCCCGCGGAATATTTAACGTTCAATTCAGCGTTGTATGAAGCATTGAAGAAATATGTAAAATTGATGTGTTTTAAAAGCTGTTTTACAATGTCTAGTGAATCGAATCAACTTCACATTTAAATGTGAACCAAATTCATGCTTTACAAACAAACGGTTTTTTACAACTGATTATTTAATGCTAAAAGTGTGATTTTGATTTTAAACATGCCAGTTCAATTTGACGGAATAAATCGCTAGAGACCGAATAACATTTTTTAACCTATTTTCTGTTTTGTTTTCATAAATTATTAAAATCTGTAAGAATAAATTATTGAATTCACTCTTATTGATATTGATTGATATTGATATTGTCGCACTTTGTTTAACCGATGAGAGTTTTTTTTTGCGATGAGGCACAAAAAAACAGCAATTTCATCGTCCAAATAACTGCGCCATCTAACGTGAAAGCGCGCGCCAAATATCTTCCCATTTGCTCGTTGGGTCATATCTACTTTAAAATGTTTCTAACCGCCATTTCATTTTGGCGTTTGCTTTTGGTTCATCGCTTGGGATAAACTGCATTTTTTACCTGTGTGCATCGTCGTGGTGTTTAATTTCCCTCACAGGCGTCATTGCTCGTTAAATAGTTGACTTAATTTATTTACTGTTGTTTGTTATCGATATCTAGTTGTGTTTGAACCAGCTTGGTTTACGTTTTACATTACGTTACATTGCCCCACAATCAACGATGTCCGGTACGGAGTGTGTCAAAGTGGCCATTCGCATTCGGCCGATGTCGCAGGGTGAGCTGGCGCGAGGCTGCCAGTCGGTGGTTGAGCAGGCCGATCCGGACAGTCCGCAGATCCTGGTGTGTGGTGGGCAGACGCCGTCAGATGTGTTCTCCTACAGCTACGTGTTCTCACCCGGGACGTCGCAGTCGCAACTGTACGCGGCGTCCGTCGCACCAATGCTGGAAAAGCTGTTCGCCGGGTTCAACGCGACGATCCTGGCATACGGTCAGACCAGCTCGGGTAAAACGTTCACCATGGGAACGGACTTTTCCGGTGAGCTGAGCGAGGGCATGGGGGTGATTCCGCGCGCGATGACGGACATTTTCCGTACAATCCAAGAGAACAGTGCGATGGTGAACTCGAGCGTCATCTGCTCATTTATTGAGGTGTATCAAGACAACGTGTATGATCTGCTGGCGGAGAAGAGCGGAACGATTCGGAAACCGGTGGAGATCCGGGAGGCAGTAAGCGGCGACATCGTACTGCAGGGGTTGACAGAGGTGCCGGCAGCCACTGATCAGGACGCCTTTGATTGTTTGGCTCGCGGTGCGGCAAGCAGGGTCGTGCGTGCCACGGCCATGAACAATGTTTCGAGCCGCAGCCACGCCATCTTCACGTTGACAGTGCAGCAGCGATCGATGGACGAGCCACCCGTCGTGACGCGCTCCAAATTTCATCTGGTAGATCTGGCCGGTTCAGAGCGCTCGAAGAAGACAGCCACGACGGGCGACCGTTTCCGGGAGGGCGTCGAAATCAACAAGTGTCTGCTGGCGCTCGGAAACGTGATAACAGCGCTTGGCACGGGCTCAGGCGTCCGGCATGTGCCGTATCGCAGTTCGAAGCTGACGCGCCTGCTGCAGGACTCGCTGGGCGGCAATTCCTGTACGCTCATGATCGCGTGCGTTTCCCCGGCGGACTACAACCTATCAGAAACGTACAGCACGCTACGGTACGCGTACCGCGTGTGCAAGATCAAAAACAAACCGATCGTCAATCGGGACCCGCAGCAGGCTCGCATTCGCGAGCTTGAGGGCGTCATCCAGGACCTGCGGGTCGAAATACTGTCGCTGAAGATGGGTCACGATGGCCCCAGCGCCGACATCATCGCCGACGCGAGTGGCAAGCTTCGGCACACACCGCCACGGCTGGCGAGAGGTTTGACCGAGACGGAAATTTATTCGCCGGCACGGGCCAGCGACGCGGTCGCTGCTCAGCAAAAGCTGCAGGACACGGTACGCTCGCTACAGACGCAGCTGCAATCACTCCTGAGCGAGCGAGAAAAGGACGAGGTCCGCGCGATGACAGCTGAAAAGCTTCACGAAGATATTGGACGGGTGCTGGCGGCAAAGGAGGGCGACGGTGGCAGCGAAGGCCAGCTGCGACAAATAGCGGACCTGCTCGCGGCCTACAATGAGGAAACGTACGCGCTCGGGGTGGGAGGCGACGCTGTCCGCACGGTGATCATGGATGGTACGTTGAACTCGGAGGAGTACGAGCGCAAGTCTGTGCATCACACGCAGCAGCAGATGCGCCTTCACCAGCAACTAAGCCAGCTGAAGCGCGAGCTGGCACTGAAGGAGCAGCTGCACCGAAAGTATACCGACAACAGTGCCGCCGTCAATACACTCAGCACCGACCGCGAGCGCTCGCTGACTGAGAAGCTGCGCGATAGCGAGAACCAAATACGCGGACTGGAGGAGCAGCTGGCCGAGCTGAATGCGGTGCTCGAAAACACCAAAGCGAGCGAAAAACGCTCGAAGCTGGCGGAGGAGCGCCGGCGCAAGGTGCAGCAGCTGGAGGCGGAGCTGGCCGAGCTGCGGCAGACCAGCAAGCGGCAGGCGATGCTGCTGAAGGTGACGGAGAAGAACGCGCAGCGGCTGGCCGGGCTGAGCGACGAGATTCAGCAGATGAAGGCGACGCGCGTCAAGCTGCTGAAAACGCTGCGCACCGAGAGCGAAAACTTCCGCCAGTGGCGCCAGCAGCGGGAGAAGGAAATAAGCCAGCTGAAGGCGAAGGACCGCAAGCGGCAGTACGAGCTGCAGAAGCTGGAGTCGACCTACACGATGCAACGCACGATCATGCAGCGCAAGATGCAGGAGACGATCCTTGTGAACAAGCGGTTGAAGGCGACGCTCGAGCGACGCGAGCGCCGCAACATCAGCAATGGGGCCCCAGCCGGATCGGCGCTGCGCGGGGCTGACGCAAAGCGTTGGATTAAGCACGAGCTCGAGCTGCTATACGACACGGTGGACGCTTCGGTCACACTGAAGGTGCTACGGACGCAGCGCGCCGAACAGACGGCCAAGCTGGGGCAGCTTCGCAGCCAGCTGCGCGCCACGATTACCGGCGAGGACGGTGAGTCGGTGGCGGAACGTCGCGCCAAGCTCGAGGAAGAACTCACCCAGTGCCAGACCGATCTCGACTACCGCAATGCGCAGATTGCCGACCTGCAGCAGAAGATCCACCAGATGGACACGGACAGCCAGGTGGTGGCGTTAGGGGAAGCGCTGGCGAAGCTGCCGGAGGCACGGGAAGCCTTCCAGCGGCTGCTAGAGCAGCTGGTCCAGACGCAAACGCGCCTCATCGAGACACACTTCCGGCTGCTGGAGCTGCAGGCGCGCAACGAGTGCCAGGAGATGGAATTGGCCCAGGCCCGTCAACAATGCGACCAAATCGAGCAGGCGCAAAAGGAGCAGGTGATGCAGCTAGAAAAGACGTACGAGGAAAAGCTGGCGCTGCTGCTTACGCAGCGCACGGGACAGCCGACGGAGCAGGACGGATCGGTGCACGAGGAAGCGATCCGGCGTATCGAGCAGCTGCGGGAGGAGCTTGAGCAGCAGCAGGCGGACTACGCGACGTTGCAGCGTGCGTACGAAGCGGTGACAAAGTTGCCAGTCCGCCCGCGCAAGGTGCCGCGCCGGCTGATCCAGGACAATTCCTCGCTGTTCGATGAGGACGACTTGGTTGACGAGGAGGAGGAAGACGACCAGCACAACGAGGTGGACGAACTGCTCGAGCTCGAGCGCGATCCGGACTTCCGTGGGACGCCACTATCCAAGCGGAAGAAGGTAAGCGTACAGGAGAGTCGTTCACTGCAATTTTACTAACGCACATCTCTCCTTTCCCCCTGCCAGAGTGTCAGTGTTCTATCGAGCACGATCCAGAGCAACCACTCGAGCACGATGAACGCTAGCACGATCGCATGCAGCTGCTCCGGGAACTGCGGAACGAAACGTTGCGGATGCAAAAAGCATGGCAGCTTTTGCGGGACAAGCTGCAAATGTCCCTCCGGTTGCCTAAACCACCAGCTGGCGAACGTATGCGAGGATACGGAATCGGCGGATACCGAACCGGCGGACACCAAGCCGGAAGTGAAGCAACAAGAAGAGGAGGACATCAAAGAGAACACGTTCGTCGTGCCGGCGGCACCGGCACCACGAATCAAGGATGAAAGGTAAGCCAAAAGCACTGCCATCCGGATCGATACCGGGTTTTCATTCCGTTCTTTTTTTTCATGCCCATTTCCAATCGCTAACAGAGATGAGCTGGACATCCTTGAGTATGTGGCAAAGTACCGGAAGCGAAGACCACTGCTGGATCTGTAAAAAAAGACAATTATTTTAAAAAAGACATATTTAAAAAGAAACAATTGTTAAGACACAGACTTTGTTTTCATTGATAAGCATAAGTAAAGTTAGTTCATTATAGTAATAAAATTAAACGCTACAAAACGAAAATTAAATGTAATGTGTGCATATATATGTGAAGCTATTTACTTACATCATTGACTTAAATTTAAGCTATTTACATAGACCATCATTATCAAAATAAAAAGCTTCCCAAATAAACATCTGGAATGAAAAAAATAATTTAAAAAATGAAATAAAAAAACAACGTGCGCAATTGATTTGTTATGATAATATTTCGTTGTTTTAAAATGATCTGATTGTGTTATTCCCCAGCGCGATAAGGCCAGGTGCTCTGTGCGTACCTTACAAAAAACGCAGAACAGTCGCATAGCCTTCGTGGCGCAATCGGTTAGCGCGTTCGGCTGTTAACCGAAAGGTTGGTGGTTCGAGTCCACCCGGGGGCGGTGAAACTTTTTCTTTATTATGTCTGCCCGGACTTTCTTCGCTGATGCTTATTAGCTTTTTATTTGAGCGGCGAAGAAAATGTTTAATTTTAAGGTTTTCAAATAATGTTTGTCTCCATTTTTTTTAAATTTTCTGTATTTTTGACAAAGCATCCGAGGGCCGAGAACTTGATGTGTATACGCTTAATCTGTACTTGGTACTAGTTACATAAAATGAAAGAAAATGATATCACAAGATGGGACAAAGGCACCGAGAAGAAGAAGAAGAAGTACCTGATACATTCATACATAACGGAGATTATAATTTGCCCCCTTAAAAGGAGCTACATCAAGCGTGCGCGTGGTTGGAAAAGGGGGCCAAAGACAAAGTGCTCATTTGCACATTTGTATTACTTAACGCACGCCGGTACGTGTCCGGTAAGCGACACTGTTTGAGTAATCGGGTGTATTGTGCACCGTCCATAGATTTATCAGTAAGTTTCCTTAGAAACGCCAAGATTGGAATGTGCACCCTGCAGCTAGAATCCAGCGTGCGATGCAAGCAACGGAAGTGTTTGTTTGAAATGTATCGGCAATCATTTTCATCAGAAGGCAGAACGAGAAGCACATGCTGCACCCACGTGTTGGAACCCATTAGAACCGACGGATTAGAAAATTATCTCCCTTGTTCTGCAAGATCCACGTGCACCGTATGAAATTTGAAATTTCGCCCAAAGGCTATGGCGGCATTTAGGTTGTCTCCATAGATTCACAAATATTGTTCCACATTTCGTCGGTTATGATAGTAAACAAAAGGAGGAAAAAAAAAGGTTGAACGTCTTTGTTATTTAGTTGCCAATCGGCCAGCGACCTTCGAATGCTCTACGTCATTAGATTCACTCGATGGATGATGTGCCGTGTGGCAACCGCATGCCCATAAACGCATCCCCGTTCGCGACTGGCTGGCATTTTCGCGTTGCACGATACTGTAGTAACATACGAGCGCATTAGCATAAATGCAATTACGTCTAATTACGCAGGTGGAAATTGTAATACACAAAACGAATTCTTCGCTGAGGCAGCTACATTTCATTGCCGATTTCAAGGCTTGCAGTTGTGAACGATAGCAGCGTGTAAACAAACAAACGCTTCGGTTCCAGAGCACGGCAGATACGATGACTCACGCGTCGTCGACATGCCACAGGTAGGAAACCGCTCGGTGGAAGGGCTTAGCAACGCAGGAAGGGCTGGAAGAGCGTCACTTACCATGGTTATGACGTCCTAACGATGGTGAGAAAGGTCGTCATTGCATTGTGGTTGTTGAACAGGTGGGCTTTGGAGGGGTTGGATCGTCTGCTGCGGCGGAGGTATCCAACTCGTTTTTTTTTTTGCAGCATGCATTGTCGAAGGCAGCCACACTCAAACCCTATCTAGTGAGAAACGCTGAGGGAAAGGGAAAGATATAATGGAATGCCAGCTATTAGCTGCTAATCCGACCGTTACTTGTGATTGGATAGACTCATCGCCTCGTATGACAGGTAGAATATCATCGTTAAAATATATTTTAATAAAAAAAAACACACGCAATACTTAATCCTTTCTGACAGGTGCGTTTGGGTGGAATATTCAAAAGAAAACAATTCTTGACAAACCAGATTTAGTTGTTGCGCGCTATCCGGTGCTCGCTTTTTTAATGCTTGAAGTTGACCAGTGTGGGCTTTATTCTTCTTCCCTATCGTGTGTCTATTTGAATGGGGTTTTTTTTTTTAATCGAAAAATTGTGATAATAAAAAAACGCTTGAAGTAAATGCCAAAAAAAAATGCTTCGACTTTTATAGCGAGTTCAGTAGCGCTGGCTCCGGCTGGCAAAGCAGGGAACAGGCGCCCCATTAGAATGGTCAGGTGTGTGATTTTTGGGACCGAACCAGAAGAACCAAATCGCACAGCGCAAGGTGAGATGCGGTATGCATCGACGCCGAAGACGGGTGGGATCGTCCACCCGTGAGGGAGGGACGGTACGACATACATTTGTCATGAGCCACCGCACGTTCCCCGCTCCCTTTGACCACGCCAACAAACTGCTGTGTGCGTGATGCTTGGATGCGGTGATCCCGATACCAACACTAACTATCGGATCACCAGGTTAACCGTAGGTGTAACACCACCAACACCTTTCGTGTGTGCATGTGTGCGTATGTGTGTGTGTGTATGCATACATTCACCCCGTGTGGGTGTGTGAGAGAGTGAGTAAGAGAGCGAGAGGGCCCAACACACGACCGTTCCTAGAGCAGGCACGTCAAACTCAATCAGAGCCAGGTGTTGAAGGATACCTAGGCGATTCCACATGAAACGTACGATGCTTTGTTTCCCTATTTTCACTGTGTAGTAGCTGTAAATAAATGCTCACTATTGTAGTCTTCTCATTTATCTGCGATAGTTTTAAAGTCGCGGTTTCTTAAACCTGCTGCTTCATTACATCGCAACATTCGACGAAAACTTTATCGTGCAGCAACTTTAGCAACTTCATGTTTGAGAGGCACAGTTTTCGTGACTTTTTGTTTCGGAATACACACATGCTGGAACAATGTGTTGTCCTATTCATATTCATCCTATTTATCCCATATGTAAAGCTAGAAAAACCAGTACGCGAGTGGTGAAAATCGTGACGTGTTTAGTGGTGGCCATATCTGGAAATCTGGACTTTTGTGAGAACCGAATCGTTGAATTGTGGTCGATGTCGCTCAGGTACGGCGAAAAGCACGCCAAGGCAAACAAAACTAGCCATGCTTTGTTTCTTTGCACGGTAGCGCTTGGTTGACTAGTGCTGCGTTTGACAAACCTGGTTGCGGTGGACTCTAGTGAAACCGTTGACGGTTTGGGGCGGTGGAGGTCGGCTGCTAAAGCCTTCTGCACGTTCGTCACCGTGTGTGCAAGCAGTCACTGTTGTTTGTGAGCGTGATCGGTCGGTTTCGGTGCGGGTCTCGCTTCCCCCGTCAGAAGCTTCCCAACATTCAGTGCGTGCGGTACGAGCTGGTACCTGTCCTGTTCCGGGAAAGCTGTCCCGGCAGCCATCAGCAACTAGTTTTCCAAGTCACCCACCCCCCGCGTCCCCCGGTGGTGAGTGCACTGTCGATCCTCGGGCGCCCAGTTCCGTTTCCGGTTGGCCTTATTGCGCATGTGAAAGTGAGTGTTGTTAGAACGTGCTTGCGGAGAAATACTACCCGCCTGTGCCCCAAGTGTCCTCCAATCAAATTGCCTCATCGTTCAACCGTCCGTGTGCTGGTGCTTGTGCCGGTTTCGTGTTGGCCTTGAGTTCGGCTGTGTCCTGCCGGTGACAGCGGTAGTAAACCAGGGAGAGCGAGTGCGCGAGTGTTTCTCACCGAAAAGGCAAGCCAATCGAGGCCTTCCAGCAGTGCACGGAGTGTCCGTACGTGAAGTCTCGGTCATTGTTGATGCTCTTGTGCGGTGCTGTCCAAGACACGTGCGTCGAAACGCATTCGCAAGTGCTGCAACCTTGCCCGTGCGAGCTTCCCACCACGATCACGAACGGCAGGCCTCGAGGACCACGCGACCCACCGTCGGTGGGAAGTCGGTGGTTGAGTTTTGCGCACTGACTAGCAGCACAATGGATGGGAACGATTCGCTCGATGCTCCAAACACGTCCGGGGGCTATACTATGGCCGCCGAATCGATCGCGCACAAAGTTTGGACCGCCATTAGCTCCAACGATATCCGCGATTGGTATTCGACGCATTCCTGCATACGAACGTTGCGCATTGTTGCGCCGTAAATGTCGCCGTAGCCTGCTCGGCTCGATGATCGGTGGCTGCTGCGTCCGCTCCCGCGCTGCACCGCAAGTGCACATGACGTCTGTGGACATTCTTGTCGCCGCGAACGAAAACCAAGGTTTTCGGGGGTACGGGCGTGTGCGCGCGGGGCCACAATTGGATAATGGCCGGGGACCCCAATTATGATGGCAGCTTCAGCAACGTTTTCCGCTTTTGCGCTCTTGATTGCGCGCCTGCCCGTGCATATTAAACAAACACACACACAAACACTGGAGCTGCCGGAGCGGAGATCTGGCAGCAAGTGCGTTATATGCTCCGCTTCGGAAACCATGGCGGGCGAACAGCGCAAGGTGGACACGGAAGGGCGGATCAGTTAATAGAAAGGGATTTTTATCAAGTAGCCTACACTGGCGGCTTGATTATGTGCTAGCTTGCAGCGGGATGAATGGAAAACAAAAAACGCACACGGGACGGCATGAGTCAAACAAACGCCGCTGACGAAGGTTTCGGAAACGCCAACGCTGACAGCTGACTGACTGGTGACTCACCGTGCAGCTTCCGGTTTGGATTATTTTGTTTTTTTGTTGGCATTTGTTTTTTTTTTTGTATCAAAAGTTGCCCCATGCACGGCCGGTGCTAGCGGGAACTTGCAAGCTCACTGTGGAGATACCTGCAGCAGAAGTTCCGTGCTGGTCCAGAGTGAGTGCGCGGGAAGTCCCGGCAGGACTCGGGACGCTTGTCGCCAAGGGCATTCGTTCAACAGCGTCCCAAACAGTGCTCCAAAATAGAGCGCCTGGTGTCCCATATATCAATCCTGAAATGCGGCGACCGTATCAAGGCAAAACACTACTGTCCGCCCGCTAAGATAAAGGCAAACACTGAAGCAGATGAACGGGCTCGAGGGCCAACGCCACCGTACCAATTAGCACTAGCGTGAGGGCAAATCCGTCTCATTTAGCGACTATTAATTTCCGTCTGCTAGCCATCCGTCTGCCTAGCACCAGGAAGCAGGAACCGGTAGGGAACCACGTTTTAATAAGCGAAAACCCATTTAGCGGCCGTAGCTGCCATTACGGGAGGGGAAAAATAAAGAATCGTTAGGGTAAAAAATCACCGTCCGGATTAAAAACTTGCTGCGCCAGTGTGACATCAGCGGGGACACGTGGTGACGATTGTTATCTCCCGGCCTAAGGTGGACTAGCTACATGCATGCATTTGTTCCGCGAAGTTTGTTTATTCCGTGTTTGAGATCTCCTTACGAGCCAAAGTTCGCCAACATTCACGATCACACCAAGTCAAGAAGTGGGTGAAATATTGCGTAGATAGCAACGGCTCAACGTAGTGCCGTTGATTTACGTTCCGAAAGGGTATTCCCTGCGCTGCGAGCGTCATAACTAAGGTAGTACGAGGAACTTCGGAGCGGATTCGATTTTAACATTCTTGATCCGTAACATCCTATTGCTAGATGATTTATCGGAATAAAAATCGATACCACTGAAAGCAACACTTACAAAAGGCCAAGGTTAACTAGGCGGTTAACGCTACCTTCGTTCGGATAGAGACATTTAACTTCAAAAACAAAAACCCACGCAAGCCCGCTTCGTAGAGGCGTTTTGTTGAAGAAAATTCCGTCCCAACCAACCGCGGTAGAGAGATCAAGCAATCTAGGGGCTCGTTTCTTCCCGTGATCCAGTAGGCTCGCCGGCCGTGGAAGGTGTGTGTGTTGCAAGCGAACGAGCAAAGGGTAGCTTCCTTCCCGTCACGTGTGCCTGGGCACGTCCGGAAGCTATATGGCACGCTGTCGGCAACGTGCGTTTAAACGGGGACGTTCCTGGACGCCCCCGGAGGTAGCATTTTGGCATCTGATAAGAGAAGAGTCGCTTAAGCAGAGAGACTTTGCGTCACAGGGATCAGACTTTGTTCGTAGCGAGCGCGAACGTCTGGCGACGTAAGTGTTTGCGAAAACTTGTCTAACCTTTCGCACTCACAAAGCGCGTAGCCTAAAGACCTCAAGTCCCATTAGGTTGATCGATTTGCTCCACAAGCGAGTCCGACAAAGGTAGGAAGCTACGGGAAATGTTGACAATGCGCCCGGCAAAAGTAGGAAATGCAGCTATGGCTTCCAAGCTGGCCGGGCGAGCAAACCATCGATCATGCTGTTTTGGTCCTTCGAGCCGGATTTGGTGGGGCCGCTGCAGCAGCACACGTGCGGAGCCGACCCGATTTGTCATCGGCGCGTTGACAGCCCGGGTCACGGCAGTGAACCTGAACCGAATTCGGGAAGGTTTAATGGTCGATAGAAGAATACGCCTTCTACTTTCAGGTTCTACTTTCTTCGCTTGTACTCAACACTCGCAAGGGGCGCAAGGGGCTGCGGCCCGTTCGAGCCCCCCGTGTTTTTACACATGAAAGGCAAAATAAAAAAAAAAATGAGAAAAAGGGTAAAGCACTTCCCTTTTCGCTCTTCTGGCCACGCACACACCGGTGCGTCGGTCGACGCGGTTCGCTTTCGCACTCATTCGCCCAGCGGCGCTTTTATTTTTAGTCCCCGATCGGCCTGAATTGATGGCTTCGATTCGCCACACAGGCGTAGCCCTTCGCCAAGGAACGAGTGTTGTTTTCCACACCACCGCAGCCCCCCCCCCACCCACTCACTCAGCACACGACTAATTTTCGCTTTTTCTTTCCCATCGGCAGAGCTTGCGGCGGAACTGGTTGGCGAGAACGCGGCCGGCAGGCAGTTTCGCGAGTGCATCATCGCGAACAAAAAAAAAATAATAATAAAAACCCTTCAAAACCGAGTGTGTGAAAGTGCGTGGCGGGAAGAGAAACGTGCAGTGTAATGTGGTCGGTACTGGTGCTGGCGCTGCTGCTGGTGGCGCTCCCGGGCGGCACGATGGCGGTCGCCCAGCAGTCGGCCGACCGGACCGGCGCGATCATCTTCCCGGACGAGATGAGCATCCGGTACGAGCAGGCGAAGGAGAAACGCGAATCCTCCCGGCGCCGGTACGACGAGGCAAGTGACGAGTGGGACCGTACCGACGATCAGTATGGCTACGGTTCGGACGAATTTCATGGGGTGAGTAGGGGGGGTGGGAGGGAGCAAGGGAGCGTGAGCTGTTACGGCTACAGGTAGCTGGGTATGACGCACCGTCACCGGCGCCACTCTAGTGGATTCCATGCTCGTGGCTTTCCATATTCCATGCGCCCTCGTCTTGGAATGCCGACGCGCACGCTCAATATCTGTGAGTCATCGATTGGCGACATGGGCGTATTTTTTTTTTAAATTGAATTGCGGACTCTTAATACGCCTCAAATCGGAGACGTGGAATGATACCCGCGGGTTTTGAAAATCAACCCTCACTCCCCAGGAAGAGTACGTGCAACACGACTAGATCTAAAGCGCTCGGAAGTCATGGCTTTTTTATCCAGTAAGCACCTTTTAGATACGCACAACATGAAACAAGCTTTAAGATCGTTTGTTGGAGCATTGGTTTTATCATTTCAATATGTTTTTTTTCCTATCTCCAGATCTTGAGTTTTCTAACGTCCATTTTTTCGGGTACCAAACGATTTGTTAGATCAAAATTTAAATTAGCTTTAGTGTGTCGGGGCGTCGCATTGGATTGACGTGAATTTCTTACTGAGTTTCTTGCCCGCGTACCTAAGACCAGCCCTTAGAAGTAAGTTGAAAAAACTCAATTTCGAGATTTGGAATGATTGGAAGCTTGTGTTGATTCTGGTTCAGGTTCGTGATATTTACGAGTTACCACTAGGAGGTATAAAAAAAAACTCGAAATGGCGTGTTTATCACCTGCATCCACTCTTCTCTGGATATCTAATTTTTTCAAGAATATCCCCTGATTATACTTCTTTCTAGAGCTTCTTTCTTACTTGAACCAGCATAAGCTTAACCGCTCTTTCACCTCCCCCAGCGCTCTTCCGGCAGGTTTGCAATGAATGTGTTGTTTTGGATCTGAAAATCTAATAAACACACAATAAAATGTCGTAAACACCACGGACGTACACAAAGCTCCGAGTACGTCTCCGACAGACGGAGGCATCTATTCACGTGAGTCATGCGTGTGGCGTTTAGCGTGGCGTTGGATGCAACCCAAAAGAAAAAGGCAACATAAACCGGATAAACATAATTTCCACACCCTGCTCCGCCGTGCGGTCGCTCGCGCGAGTGACGAATCCATCCGCTTCGTGTGCCGCGTACCGAACGCGCTGACGAAGATACAATTTGCAGGCAATCAAGAAGATTATCTCCGTGTATCACATGCGTTTGCAAAGCCTGCCATTTCTACTGCAGCTTGTTCGTTGCCGCTCTGTATCCAAGTTTTGCTAGAGCGCTCACATAGCAATATCGAGTATCAATCGAATTGAAGAATGAAAATAAGATAACGTCCGTAAGGCACTAGTCGTGCGAACTGTTCAATCCTCCGCTTATGTTTCGGCCACAGGTGAGGCCATGGAACTCGGCCCAACTGAGCGCTGGAGTTATGAATATGTCCAACTTGCTCGTTTGATGGAGTCTGCTTCTCAGGCACGCCATAGTTCCTCCCGCCACTATAGATAAGAGCATCAAAACCACCGTGCTCGGTAACGGTTGGCCCTACTGTCTGTTTACTAGTTGCATGTTTTGTTTATCTTTCCCGTGCACCGACCGGATACAGCAGCGCAGTTCAGCACACGTACTTGGCATGGCTGGCAAGATAAGGGCAGAGCCAGCAGAGCAACAACGGAAAACCCCACACCTTGCGCCGGGTCAAGTGCGAAATGCATCGCATTGAAGCGACATTAGTCACACCCGTACCTAGGCTGTAAGGCGGCTATTGAGGAGCATTGGGAAATATCAAACGATACTGCACCCATGCCATTCAACTCTAGAACTCCCGTCCAATCGTTCATGCGTACTACCACGCAAAGGGAAGCTGATAACCTGTGCCAAGGAGCTCAACACATTTTTTATTACTTTCGTCATGCGACATTATGCTCTACTGCGGAAGCACACGCATAGATGCAGGTGAACCTGACTCAGGACCTCGGTTGAGCGATAGTCTACGACTTTAATACGAACTATTAGTGATAACCGAACGATAAGAATGTCCGGTTCACACAGCTTTCACAACCCGCTCCGGTTGCTCAATGATAAAAGCGCTCTAGATCAACCAAAGTTGGCCAAGGTAGCTGAGGATGACGTTTCGGTAACCTATTTGTACCCTCAATCGGGCACGAGCTCTTCCTTCATGCAAAGGCGTTGAGTGTAGATAAAATCGATTAGTAAAAACTGAATAAATATGACAGTTTTTGGCAGTTATACACACAGCTGCCAATTAACACTGACGGTAGTGTTGGGTTTTAGCAGACAGTTATTGAGCCGGAGAGATATAAAGCCGATGTCATCTCTATAGGTTTTGAAATCCCTACTTCGTGGGGGATTTGACGTCAGCAGAAGATTGTAACTATAACCATAACTTCTTTAAATCGATTTGTTTGATCGTGTAAAATGGAAATCTGGAACATGATTGGAACATGATTGGAAATCGGCTTTACATCCGATAGTTTTTATGAATGCAAAAAAAAACGAATGCGAGGTGAATACACAACGATCAGTTATTTTCGCTTGTCCACTTGCACGACTTTATTTCTTCTCGATAATGGAAGGAAAATGTATCTTCACAGCACTTTATTAAATAATTATAATCAAATAAAAAAATTGAAAAAAAACAACTAAAACACACCCCTTTCTTCTATTTAACGTCCTATTCTGCTCTATTATTCTATCCTACATCTGTTCTTCTGTTATCCGCAGCTATCGATCGACTACGCACGCCAGCTGTCCGAATTAAACTCCACCGCCGAAATGCTCAACCTGCTCGATCCGGAATCCGTCGATCAGCGCGTCTTCATGGACGGTGGAGGTATGTACAAGCGGGGTAATGAGGGAGTCTTGTATACGAACAGCTTATATATCCAGCAGATATTATGCCTATCAAATTAATACTCCCGGTATTAATAAAAAATTGAAAAATTACATACATAAAAACAATCGGCTCGATCTAATCCATCTAATTTAATTTAAAAATATACATATGGCGCTCCGTTTACAGATGAAGGCCGGTTAAAAACGGTAGCTTCTTGGTTATTTCGATATACTCTCCATAAAAACCCTATCAAAATACGCGTAAACCGATGGCTGTAGAACGATGACTAAATGGGACTAAGCACTAAACATGTATAAACCAATATTGCAGAATGTCATGTTCAGGCAAGTGAGCTGTTTTCATCGGCTTTCGGAATGAATGCGCGCATGCGAATGTGTCGTTTGCAATCATGAAAAAAAATATATATATACAAATGGTAGCACATACGAGTAGAGAGTCCATCGACGGTGGAATATTCGTAAACATAAGATAATAAAGCCTCTTTGGTGTAAGTCACGGCACAATGGAAATCAAAGCACGCCCATGCGTTGGAAGTATTTGTCCGGTGCAAAACCGCCAGTGCTACACGCGTCCTCGTTGTAGGTGATGGTAGTTGACGCCACCCTAGGTTATGCTAATCCACCACAACCGCAGTAAACGTTTTAATATATGATGCCATTGCGAAAGGGTCGCTGGTAGGCGCCTGCTGCGCACAACAATCTAAAATCTCAGATGCTTTCGTGCTGGGGCGTGTTTGCTTCCTG
>JXXA01012029.1:0-11661 GCA_000956255.1 Anopheles punctulatus | reverse complement strand
AGAGTACTGGTAAACATGAAACACGACACCAACTCAGTATATCATGTGTCGTTTCTAACGAATTAACAGGGTTCGACCATCGCTTTAACGTACGATTCGTCGCATCCCGCAAGCCATCACACAGCGAGTCCTTGAGAGTGTACTTTACCGCAGCAATAAAACCCACACTCTCACACAATCTTTGCCTGACGATGGCCATGCTCCTAACGAACGCCATATGTGTGCCCTTGGGTCTCCTCGGGTAACTTCGCCCGGGAACGGCTCGTTAAGGCGAGTGGCTTTTTGGGCTTCCCGCGCACTAATGCACTTGGTAGCGAACGCGAAGGACATTAGCCGAAGCATTAGCCACATTAACCGGGCGTGATGTGTAATGATCGCATCCGTAACCCTTTCGCGCTCAGCGCGAAGGATGCCCAACGCTCGCTCCGCTCAGCTCAGGGCATGTACCGTAGAGCCGTTTGAGTGGAAACCCATCGCCGCGCGATCCGGTGGGGCTTGCTAGGTCATTAAAAATCTTAAATTTACGACGCAAGTGCACATCAACGCAAGCGCTGGCAGAGAACGAGAGCTCGCGGGGAGGCGCGGTAAATAGGCGCGAGAAAAATGGGAAAACTCATGCCTCTTGCCTAGGATGCTCACCACGCCGTGGATAAACAATCATACGGCAAATGTAACTCCTCGGCTGAACTGGAGTGAGGAAAACAAAAAACGTAAAGAAAATAAAACATTTGCCTGCGATCCTCCATTCCATGTTGCTTCTTCCAGCTACTCGTTGAACCCGGGAGCTGCCGGGAGTTATCTAGGTGAAGTGTCTCCGTTATGACATGAACCGTAAAGAATGATTGAGCTTTGGATGGCACGATAGGATTAAAACGAAAATCAGACGAAAAAAAAAACAAAAAGAAACACCAACACATTGGCCCGAAGTGGTACAGAGACGTTGCGTGCGTGCGTGCGTAGTTTGAGCACTAGAAAATAAAGAAAAAGATACGAACGAACCATCGCTAGGGAAGGCCGAGGCATTCACGCGGGAGGTTAAAGGGGTAGGCACGATCGGAAAAGTGCGGCCCTACTACGCGACATACCGATGAAAACATACGTAACAAAAAAATAACGTTGCAGCTGGGTAACGATGGAGTGTAGGGCACACGGAGCAGTGGGAAAGAGGGCGCGAGGATCAGCTCAAATGTCCCCCAGGTTCGAAATGCGCGCGGTTTCGGTCTATAAATAGTAGTAGGTGCACGAGGATAGGCGATGTTTGGTGTGTGTGTATTTTTTTTCCACCACGCTCGACCGACCGCTCTCCGGATAACACGGAGCCCCGATGTCAATTGCTTTGGCCTCTTCCTCCTTTGCGGGTTCGCTTGAACCGTAGATCATCCACTGCCGGTATTGTCTACAGCACAAAAAGCGAGCCATTTGAAGTCACGACCAAAGGGTGATGTGACGCGATGTAACTAATAATAATCGCGGGATTGTTTATCCAACAGTCAGTAGCCGCGTTTAACGACAACCGACTTGGAAATAGATAGGTTTAAAGAAATCTGCATGGTGGCGAACCGATATGTGTCTAAATATATTTTCAAACATTTGCAAGCAGAATTTATTTCATTTAGATCGAAAGTGAGAAAACCGATGAGATATTTTTTTAAATTGAGATAATACTTACTAGGATTGGCCATTATACTTTAATTGTTTATTCATTAGTTTTGTATGAAGGCAGATATGTTTGCTTAAGGAATGTTTCTTTTTTTGTTAGTTTTTGGTATCGATGCTTTTTTTGTTATTTGTTTGCGTTTGTTTTTATATTTAATTAATGGCTTTTATTAATTTTCGGTTGTATCTTCTGTTCGGTTGTAAATTCTTCAATGTTTATAAGTCTTTTTCAATGTTCATCTAATTTAATCTCATGAGAAAAGAGGTTGGAAAATAATATTAAAATACAGATCTATCAAACATAAAAATCCTTGATCATCCTCAGAACCAGTGAACAAAATTTCTAAACGCTAACATTATATAGTTATAAAGAATAGACAGATGAGTCCACAAAGAAAAGTCCCAGTACAACAATTGAAGATTATAAACCATTTCAATCGGAGATATCCATAAGGGTTAGAAATTTGAACTAATGACTTTGAGCAATTTCAATCGGCGTTAGATTATTCACAAATGTAGATAATATTTATCAATTTGTTTTTTTTTTAAATTACGAAGCGAAAGTGTAATTAATCTTCAAGATTATGTTGGTTACAAAATGAAGAAAATATCCTATTTATGGTCCTGTAAAGGATTTGTTTCGAGTATGGTGTTACTTTATTGAAATCCTGATATGCTAAAGCCATGTTGATTTTTTAGATATATTTTAATGATTGAAAATGGAAGGAGTATTTATTGTATTTGAAGGATTTGTTCAAAAATCGGATTATCAACATTGCTTTGGATTTTCATGTTCATTAATGCTGCGTTAGAAACGCACTACAACCTTTGGAAGGCTTGATATGCACAGTATTTTTTTAAATTATTACTTGAGTAAAATCTTCGCTTCCTCACTTCATATTCTAATTTAAAAAATAACAAAGTTAAGCCAAACCCTCATTTTGACAATCGGCACGAGCAAATTCCGCACTATTTCTTCAGAGTTTTCACCATATTCGTCGACGTACGATCACGCAAATTGGCATTGCACAATCCAGCCAATAACTTCCTGGTGGAACGAACGAGCGCGTCGTCCTCATGGCGGAGCGCAACAACAAAAAAATCAACGCCTGCCAAGCATGCACCAGTGCCAAGTACACCATCGGAGAAAATCCAACCCAGCAGCAAGTCAGAGAAAGGACAGAAATGAGCGAACGAAAACGTCAGCGGTATAAACAATATCATAAATATTGTTTTTGTACATTTTTTTTTCTTTTTTTTGTAGCAAAGTGAACGCGCCTGGAGGACTTGCCGCTGATGCAAGAGGCAGTGCCGAGAGGTGTGACTCCTTGTGCAAGGCGATACCGTGCGTCCTCGCGGGCCGTCGAACGGGCGAACGAACCAAAAGATCGTGCCAGATGTGCTGCCTACCGCATGCCGGCTCAGGCTCGGGCTCAGGGGTTTGTAAACGCATCGCCATACCGTGTGAGTGGTGCAGTCCATGTGCCATCAGAGCAGCAACACACTGGTGACGTTGATGGTGGCATGCGATCGAGCCGAATGTGCTTCCTCCAGCCGCTTTCCACCGTTGGTTCGTCGGGTTTTCCACAGCATCATCATTAGCGCTGCTTCGAGCGTTGCACCGGCAGCGCACTTGTTCCGCGCGCCGTTGCATCGAGTGAGGTGAAAAGGTCATCAACATAATGGGACGTTTTCCCCCGATAGTGCGGGTGATGTTGGGCGCGAGTGCCTGCTTGCTGCTGGGTACGCCGTTTGCAAACTACACCCCCTCGATCACGTGTCCCCTGTCTCGCGCTTCCCTTCGCGCGAACCCCTTTACACGAGCCTGCACGGAACGATTCCGATCTCCTTCGCGGTTTTCCTTCTGCTCAGCAACAGGGGTTCGGGTTGACGGTGGAGCATCAGCATCATCTGAAGGCAATTAAAGTGAGCCCCCGGAGGATGACGCCGATGGCCGCGCGTGACGCCCTGCGCATCGATGCACGCACCCGACCGAATGCACATTTGCATTTCCAGATGGTGAAGGAGAGTCGTTGTGGTGTTTGCCTTGTGTTTCCAGCATCGCCGGGAGCCTGGTGTTGATGACAATCAAAATCGAGAGTTTATCACCGTGCACCGACGTCACCGAGGGGATCTCGCGGCGCTTTCCACGGTGGTGGTGGTGGTGGTGGTGGTGAACAATTTGTTTACATTTAACACCACCGCCGGAGGATCATAAATTTGGCCACTAAGGAGAGAATTGGCGGCAGCACGTTAGCGCTGGAGGTGTCGGAAAATTTCGGGTATAAGGGGCTTTTCTTTTTCTTCCCCACCCGGCACTGCATGTGGGGCGTTCCAAAAACAAATCGTAAAACGTGCGTAATCCGCTGTTAAAACGCACCAATTCGATTCGAACGGATTGTGCCAGAGGGTTTTCGGGTGCGGTACCTCCAATTTAATGCATTTTTTATAGGCACATATTTTTATGAGTTAAATATTTAGATAGCGTGCTGGCGCTAGTTATGTTTTTGTGGGAAGCACTTGAAAAAAAATATTATATCTTTTTTATCGTCGAATTAAATTGCAACAGTATGTTTCTTCCTTCATCATTTGTAAATAACATTTTGTTTGTTTATTTTTGTCATACGTGTGTGTATAATCTATGATGTCTTAATTTATTTGCATAACTAAAAAAAATAGTTTAAGGAAAATTCACCAAACATTTTACTCAGCACAAAAAATATTATATGAAGAACTTGGATTTTTAAAATCAATCTTTCAGATATTCCATAACAAAGTATACAATTTTCTTGAAGATCGCTTTTGCAGGTCTTTTCCAAGGATGATGTGCTGAATGTGAAATCCAATCCATCTGTTGAGGGCAACGGAAAATCTGCGTCCACAAATTGAATTAGACGATCGGTGTTCATCACGCGTCACATGTCGAATAAACATGTCGAGCACTTGTCAGCGGTCGGTGTCTAGCGACGGCGGGGCTCTGCGATTTTAGGGGTCCGATTGCTTTTTCCGATTTCCGCAGCTCGTGCGAGAGTCATTCCCACAGGAAGCCATCATCTGTTGATCTTTCGATTGAGTTTAATAATAAAAAAAGATCACAAAACAACACAAAAAAACTGTATCGCACAATTTGCCACCAGATTGCTGCGGTTTCGAATGCTCGATCATATATCCTCAAACCAAAAGATGTCCGTGGGCTCGAAGTGCACACGTCGCGACTTCAAAATACCCCACCAGGCGCGCAATGCAACGAACACGCGGCTGACTAGCAGCCGACGAGCCAAGAAGTCGTCGTCGTTGAGGCAAGTGCCGCAAGTGATCGTCTATAAATCACAATGATCTTCATACTTCGCTTCTAAGGACGGGAGGATGAGTGTTTGGTTGGTGGGACGACGTACTGGGGAGGACAAAGGCAGCATATCACAAAAATAAACACACATTTTTACCCCATACATCGCGAACATGAATGAAAATCGATTTTTCCTCTTGCAGCGGTTGGAGGTTTTCGGAGATCTTTCGTTTTTTCTTCATATTGGAATGCTTCGTGACAAGTTATCAAGCTAGTAGTTTTAAAGTAGTTAAGTTTCATTGTTAGCATGTCTTTTGTAGTTGGAAAAATCCTGCTAGCAATATGTCAAATTTAAATTGTTTTTTTTAATGTTCATTTTTGTACTTAATACTAAACGAAAATTAAGAGAAAAAATTAAAACACTTTGCATTTGGATGAATTGTATCATGATTCCTAATTGTCGTCCATTTTTCGCTTTTTTGCACTTCTATTAAGTTAATATTGTTATATCATTATCATTAGCTAAGGTACGATAATGTTTCTGCATAACATTTTGACTGTTCGCTTGTTTTTCTTTAACAAGTTTCTTTAGCATTAGCATTTATGCACCATTTAAATCGCCATAATCAATTATGGCGTATACCACCACATTATCTCACAATTTGACACTATATTTCAAATTCATCAAAACGATCAATAAGAAAACACGATAAAAATTAATAAAAGTTTATTGGCAAACTTTGTGATGATATTTACTACATGAATATGACAATGAATTGTAAAAGTAAAAAATGAATATTTAATAACCATGAATACTTGTAAATCATAAGCGTGGTAGTATGTAAATGCTTCTTTTACTTTTTATTAAAAGCATTTAATTATTATTAATATATTTTCAGAAAACTATTGGTCTTAATACCATGTGTTGTCATGTGTTTACATTTGAAAGGATACTTATAAATAATAAAAAAGTATCACAAATCCAGCATTTAAAAAAAAATTTAAATGTTTACTCAAAATTCAAATCATTTAAAAAGATAATTTGCTTCACTGAACATTGATATTCACTGAACTTACCCTACGTAAAATGACTAGATAAAAAGCATCTTTTAAGGGAATTTCCGGCGGTATACAGTACAGAAGTAAATAAACACAAAATGCTATGCACCAAAGATGCTACTCTTATAAGCTTACGAAACATTATCTTTTCGAAATTACTAGCATTTTGACTTCCATCCATTTCCATGGTTTATTTATTCATCTTTTATGGTGACTATGAAAAGGATAGTTGGAAATAGAAGAATCATACCAATAGTATGACATTCTCAGTCGAAATCATGTTTACGTATTGTAATTGTAAACGACGGTGTACTCTGCTAACCAGCAGTCTTCAAAAGGCATACGTTAAAAATGACACACTTAACTCTAAGCTCCTTTGTTCTTAGACAAATTGTGACTCCCGGTGCAGCATCCGGTTCGCGGCGAAAAGCCACCCATCATTCTAAACGTCCTTCAACTCATCCACGAAATGAGCCGATTAGGCGCTCGAACGCAGGTCATAAATTTAGAATCCGTTCGAACGCGCAACCACCGTGCGCCGGAAAAGCGCAACGGGTGGCTCAAAGACGCAGCGCGGTAGCTAAATCCGGGTTCCGGTATTCCCTTTCCCCTCCGGGCTGCCGCCGAGGCGGGCGAGATTCATCAAATTAGTTTATAAACACATTGGCGTGTTGTTTTGTAAATAAGAGTCCATCCATCTTGGCGGCGCGTCGCCAGTGGTTGGGAGGGCAGCGAACGCGTATGGGTAAGGCAATGCGCGGGCAGGCAGGGGAAAACCTAATTTGAGAAGTGTGAACTTAAAAACCACTTACGGCAAGCAAGCTGTGCGGGTCCGTGATGTTTGCCACCTCGCGCTCAAAGTGTCACATCATAATCATCACGATCGGTTTTCGTTTCGTGCCAGGGAGGATTGGGAAATGAGCATCCCTTCCCCTTCAATCGAGGGAGCGCAGCTTTGGAAGGGAGCGTTACACTTCCGAAACGTGACCTAAACGGTGGGAACCTACTGTTTCGGGAGCGACCGAACGGCTCTTCGTAACAGGATTGGCAGTATTCCATCGCGCTTGCAAGGCAAGACCATTAAACGCGGCTAAATGGGTTGTTGGCGTTGTGCTTGATGCTTGATGTAGTGGATTTTGTTGTTTCAACGTCTATTTGACGATCGTTTCAGGCTCGATTGCATCAATAATCCTTTAGAAAAATCCTTGGCGCAGTGTCGAAGAGGAGGGTTTGCTGTGTATGATACAACTTTTGGAAAGCCGAGCCGAAAACTTTCCCACCACTCGAGCCGAACGATCGAACGAAGTGTTTTGTCATGTGAAAGGTTTGCGTGAATGCAATCGTTAACCCGATGCAGAGTGAAAATTAATGATGTTTTTGGAGCTGAAAATAAAAACTAGCGAAGTAAATGGACAATTTACAACCACAATCATATTGATACGATGATGTGTCTCATTTTTTACGGCTCATCATAAAATACTATACCAATTTCATCGTTTCAAAACTGAAGCGAAGATAATTTGGAACAATTCTAAAAGATTAGTGAACCATCAGCTTATTTAAATTTTTTCTTATTATAATATTGATATTTATCGCTTCTTGGCTTAAAGGCTAAGATTAAAGTGTAATTATAGTGTATACAAAAATCAATTTAGAATGTAAAACATCTAAAGATCGAAGATCACTAACAAAACCATAAATAATTGGAGCAATAACAGAATTATGCAATAGAATATCGTAAACATCGTGCAAAAATAAAGCTATCACCGAGTGATTTCCTATATAAGAAAAACAAATATTAAATTAAAGTAATAAAATAAATGTGTCATATGCCACAGAGAGGTATAATTTAAACATAGCATGTAAATTTTGTACAAGACTTTCATTATGATACCATTTTTTAATACAACCAATATATAATAAATATTTTCTTTAAAAAATGTGACACTTTTTTACGGCAGCTCATGTTTCCCACATTAATGCATTTTCATCAGGATTCGTTTCCTAATCCCTGTCCAGTTCATTTCACGCTTCATAAATTGTAATCTAGGCATTCGTTATGGTTCAACATGTTCAAACTTCAAAGGGAAAATTCTCCTCAAACAATGAAACGTACTATTTGGCTCAGCTTACAGCAGCATAGGATTGTGTACGAACGGGGAGCGGCGAGAAGTTTTTACATAGGAAGTCGACCTCACCGCACTTGCTCGACCGTGCCTGCCAAAGGTCTGCCCTTGGAACGCTAGTATCGGAACGTGACCAAAGTTCAAACAGGACCAAGCGCACACAGCGTAAGATCATCGCAGTCGATCGTATTGTGGCTGGCGCAGGCGTGATTCGATGCGCGTTGGCGTGGAAAGCGAGAAAATATGACGTGTAACGAAACGTTTCCCATGTGGCCCGACGGACGCACGGTGGTTGGAAAAGCGGGAAAAACGCTGCATCGCCGATTTAACTCACCGGAAAATCCCAACCACCGGCGAAGAAACGCACGGTTAGCTAAGTAAATATAATTTACGAAAAGGAAGGCGTAAAATCCCACCGGCTACCACATAAATCCGGGGCATACAGTGGATTAGGACTTCAGAGTGAGTCTCAAGTTGTGGGCTCCGTTTTTACAGCATTTTTATGTGCACAATGCAACATTGTCCTAGCGGTCGTAAACATTCGAGCATCCGGTGCCACGTGATCTTGGAGGCCGACGGTTTCGTACGATTTTATAGCATTTTAATCGAGCTTATCGTGTTACGCATGCGAGCCGCGTCGGAAGCTGAACGATTGCCGAACAATTCGTTCCCGTTGTAAACGGGTGCAGCCTTACTTTAGTGGCCCTCCTCAAGCGGGCACGGGAAAGCAATTTAAAAGCTGCATCGTCGTAAAGAGAGCAGTTTAGTTGATGTACGATGATCGTAATGTTTCCATTATCTATCGAATTCATCGTTTGTTTTGAAAAATAGGTGATCGATGGAATAGCCTTTCGGAGAAATAAAATGATCGTAAAAGCAAGGGTAACAAGCAGCGGTAGATCATGAATGGCTTCAACGAAAATAAATTTAAAAAAATATACTCTTTTTTATGTTTCCATACTGCTGGCTGGGAAAATCTAGTAATTAAACGGCATATGCAGCATAATGTGTGACTACATTTGGACTACCTGAAATCGCAAATACGTACTTTTTAAAGATGATCACCAATTCGCTCTAAATCACATCAAAATTAGAAGGCTATCGATTATCAATAATTGAACGATAGTGTTTATGTTAGGTTTATTTACTTTCAGTAAAATTCCTATATACATTCCTATTAATGAATTCAATTTACGGCAAACGTCCCCATTAAATCTGGAATACTTCAGGACATCTCTAATTAGTTAGTTTTATACGATAGTTTAAAGGACATTCCTGTGAAAAAGCGATTTCTGGAGCGAGCGATTCCTGTAAAAAAAATAGATTTTGCCTACTGAGCAAATATTCTGAACATTAATTTTGTTAGGATGATTCAACTGACTTGTATTGAGCAAAGAGCCGTGGTTCCTTTATTATCCAGAGTTTTCCACACAATATGAAATTTTTTGTTGAAAAAAAGCCATTGCCTGACGGATATTTTTGTTCTCAGGGAATTCTCTCTCTGTTTTTGGCATTATCCCGGATCTAAAAAAACGTTGCTCCATTCTTTTCCAAAGTATTATTTATGGTTCATGAAGCTCATCCGTCAAGGTAAATATCATAAATTAAATTAAAATAATCAATCCTTAAGATATAATAGTGTCTTGCGTTGTTTCAACGAGCGAATCGCCAACAAAACAAACATGTGATACTGTGCTGTACCGTATAAACGATTTTTCATTCTTTTTTGCATTCTCACTGTCGTGCTCCGTGAAGCCAGATTGTAACAACATACAGATTGGATTTTAAACAATCCCTTGTGTGGATACATTTACCAAAACTCGTAAAAAAAAACAAATAAAACAAAATACCAAAACCGGGTAGCACCGGAAGCCACCGAAGAATTTCGAAAACAGGATTCGCTGCGCTTGAAACAACATCGCGACGGCGTTTCAAATTTATAAAAAAAAACCTCAACTCTTCGATCCCAGGACGGCCAGGGAAATCCATCACCCGCGATGCGGAATCCAGAATCCATTTTCCCATACCGTGTCCGTGTCCGTGTTCAAATTAGGTGTGTTTTCCAACCGATGTTGGTGTGTTCGCGTTCCCTTCCCTTTGCCCCAAACGTCAGCCGCTGCCCAAACTCCTTCCCGAAAGAAAACGATCGAGACCGTTCAAGTGCCTGGGCTCGTCTAATGATGGTAGGTGCTTTTTATGGACCATTTTCGTAACATTTTGTGCTCCCAGGCTTTGCTGCGCCTATGTCTGATTCCTTTTTTCACAGCCCAGGAAAATGGTTAGTGTTTTTTTTTTTTGGTTGTCGTTGTATCTATCTGGTTCTTTTTTGTTTCGGAGGCGATCGATGTGGTTTTCCGTGTTTCCACTGGATCGAAGCAGGGTTCGGGTCTGGAAGTTGGTCCTTCGCCTTTACGATCGTTTGCATCTCCAAACAAGCCGTTAGGAGCCGTTTTAAGCGAACATTAAAATAATATTAATTATCTCTCTAACGGCTGCGAGTCGATGACATCGCCCGGTGTCGATCAGTGGCACAGTGCTCGGTGTTGATGTTGCTGCTGATGGCTGTGGTGGTCCGAAACGAAAGGGAGCTAACCGACTGCCTGCCTGAACGGTGGGAACGCCGGGAGTCGAAACTCGCGAGACACGCCAACAAGCGCAAGCCACGAAAAAGAACGCAACGAAGCCGGCAAAAAGGACGATGACATCGTTTGTGTGTCAACAGACGCGGCAACAATCGCGGCCGATGGAAAAGGATACCGCGCACACGGGAGGCGATGCATGTGCATTCCGATACTGTTCCGTACGGATTTCGACCAAACCCGGGATCACGATGTAACAGGATCACGGAGGATGTTTTATTGCGCCTGGAAGTAGAGGACGATCGCCGTCATACGATCGCACACTTCAGCGGAGGCAAATAAATATCCTGCATGCTCTCGACACGCATGACACGAAAACACACCATGTGGTTGCACTTTTCCTCCACCGACCGACCGAACACTTGCACCAGAGTTGATGAGTTTTTGGGCGTTTTTTTTTGTTTTTTTTTTTGTTTTGCTACATCCCGACGGGCTTACGGTTTTGATTTACTGGTGGTGTTTGAATCAATATTATGAAAGCGTTGAAGCGTGCAAAGAGAGCACTGACAGGGTGGATTTATTTTTTTTTATTAGCTTCCAGGTTCATCTTGATGGAAGGGACAGAATGGAAGCTTTAAATTATCCGTTCGCGTTTCGGTTAGTTTATCGCGAGTCTGGTAGATGAATGTTAAATTCCACAACACCACAACAACCAGCGGTGCAGCTAACCCTTCCTGTAACAGTGTAAAAAAGTTTTATGGGAAAACATGTTCGGCGGGTCGTCGTAAAATGTTTAATTGAAAATGAATGTTTACTCTCTGTACCGGCCATAAACAACTTCCGAGCTCGAGTGGTTTATGGCAGTCGAATGGATCTTAAATATTGGTTTAAATTTCCACTAAGGAAACGTAACATTTTTGTTTCAATGCGAGAAAATTCGTTGCAAGCGAGTGAT
>JXXA01012022.1:0-15352 GCA_000956255.1 Anopheles punctulatus | reverse complement strand
GCGCCCTGGGCACTCAACCGGCGCGAAAATGTGCCTGCGACAAACGATGCGAACGAATCGATGACATTTCGTCATGTGTGCGTCTTCTTCTGGTTTTCGTTTCCGGGTGTAAAGAACTGGCGGTAATAACTCGGCCCAACGCGGCACGATCCGATGCACTGATGCATTACGATTGCAGTTACCGAGCCGAGCCGCAAAATCAAAGGCTGTGTGGATGCGTTTTTTCCCCTTTTCGGTGCCAATCAATGCAATGAAATGGTTTGGGCTGGGATCCTGCCCAAGGAAGACGGTCGGTTCCCAGGGTTTGGATGTTGTGATTCTCGGTCGCCGGAAGTCGCACCTAGATTGCGTTGGATCGATTTCCCACGATCGTGTATGCAACGACGGCACTGAAGTGGGCGTGATGGTGGAGAAAGGAAATAACTGGGACGTTTGTTGGAATGTGTCCTTGGGTTGGATTGGGACCGAAGTACGACAAGAAGGCCTACGAAGTATGAATTATTGAACAATCGATCAATTGTCGGTGCAATAAGTAGGAGGGTAAGATTAAATTTATTTTGGAAATATGTGATGTGAGCTTTTCTTTTAAGATCTTGCATGCATAAACTAGAAAGCCTAAAGTCTACATACAAAATAAAAAACTGTTTCAACCAATCCGTCGGAGAAATCAATTAACCTGCAAGAAATAGTAGTTTTATTCTTTTTTTCTGCCTCTTCTCTCCTACAAGGAAAGGAAAAACTGCCGTTCCTGTTGAGAAAATAGTGAACCGCGCTCATGCTTCACCACCTTCAACTAAGCATGTAATAGACGCCGATCACTTCGATCTGCGATAATGGAACGAAAGCTGCGCAGTGCGTACTTTAACCTGTGGCCCAGCTACTGAAGAAAGAAACCTTCTGCGCGATACAATACGACATGACTCATCCAAATTTCGTGAGGATCTCGTGAGGCATCGGGTTGAAATAAAAACCACAACGCGCGATCGATCGAACGGTTCGAACGCACTCGGAAAAGGGGTACGATTGGAGCCGGCGTGCTCGTTCAGTGGGGTTGGAAAATACGCCCCTATCTTCGCTTTTTAACACACTTGCGCGACTTGCGGCTCACTTTTTTCCCATTAAAAATTCTAAAAGCTTCTGCGGGTCCGAAGCGCTGCGCAGTGATCGGGGAAGCAATCTCACGCTGGCCGGTATCGGTGTAAATGGTGAATAATTAAAAAAGCCCGTGAAAGCTAGCAGCAGCAGCAGCAGCAGCAGCAGCAGCAGCAGCAGCAGCGAAGGTGAGGATCATCTCGGGTGAAAAGTAATCGAGTCGTGTCGTAAGGGCAAATAAGTCAGCGGGAGCTACACCATCAGAAGCCCTCCGCACGGGGGTTAGAGCGAGAATGGATATGATGGGCACTAAAATCATTCGATACGATCGATACGGCGATGACCGGAAGAAGTGGTCAAAGTGGCAGCAATAGCAGCGCATCGGGAGCGATGGGACGACACAGGCGCATCTTCCGTGCACGAAGACGCCTCGTGTAGCCACACTGCTGCTGCGTAATTTGATTCTATCCAGTCATTAGGGCAAGTCCCAGCATCGAAGACACCCTATGCAAATCATCGTACCTGAGATCGGCCACCACAGCCACCAGGCCACAGTCCGTGGACGCCGAACGGAAAGAGACTCACTCTCTGTCCTTGGAACCTAGAACCCGGCTGATGAAGGGGCGGGGAATGGAAAAAGGTGCAAGGCGAAGCAGTCGCTCCGTTCTCCACCCGGAGATGATGCCGCCGGCAAAAGGAAGGCCTCGAAAACAACCGTTACTATTAATAACATGCTTTAAATCGATGCTGGCTTTTATGATCCTGCTATTCCCGGGCTCCCGGGAACTGGCGGTGATGTCTCGCGAGCCCTGTGTGAACCTGTCCAAGCGTTATTGTCATCGGTTGCTCGCGTCTTGAAGAGTGTGTTCTCAAGTGAAGTTGCGATTTGTTTTCTTCGCAGCTCTCGCAGCGGTCCGGATTGTCGTCGCGACGACAGGAGACGTAAGAAAAAAAAAACAAACGGCAACTGATCGAGTCTTACGACACTCACATACACACACCTGATTCCGTTCCGAACTCGCCGCAAGACGGAGCGTGAAACAACAAAACGCATTAAAAGGAATCAGTTTTTGCACGACCATGCGGTGCGCCCGCCGCAAGGGAAATGGAGAAATTATTGGCTTGTAGCCGGAGCCGGGAAGTAGCTGAGAAATGGATAATGATGGTCGCGCGAGGGGGTCAACAAACAAAGAAATAACTCCGGGAGCCAAAGTTTTGATGTGTGTTGTGTGTGTGCAATGTGTGCCGCTGTCGCCGTGGTGCAATTAGACGGGTGACAGCGTGCACGGACCCGGGCTCACGCGTATGGTTCCTGCTTGTTTGGATTGGTTTTTCAACGTCACATAATACCCCCTAAAACAGCAGCAATTTGACGGTTAAGTAAATCTAAAGCAAGGTTCTGGGTTCGTTTGAGCGGCTTCCGCGTCGATGCGCCCGATGGCGCACTAATAAGAACCGATACGAATTACTCGACACCGGTAGCCGGGCCCTCCGTCGGGGTCGTGCCCCCTTCGCGGAACGGATCGGATCATCTCCACCTGCGACCAAAAATCCGTGTGGCGTTAGCCGGCAGCCCGGAATCGACGTCCGCATGATCCGATTACGGTTTCGGTCTTTGATGTTTTGTCCCAGCCGTCGCGCGGTACTTTGAACCATTCGTAAAGGTCACTTAACGGTCGCCGGACGGTGGGCTGGTGCATGTCTTTAAGAACTCCCGGCTCGCGTGTCTTTGACCTGTGCGACGTGTTGTAAATCCAGCGCCATCAAAGAAACGGGCCACCTGGCGCGGAGGTGGCAGCATTAAAGCCATCGTAAAATGGTGCATGTGCAATTGGGTTCAAGTGCACAGGGGCGGAAAATGCATTCGGTCGCGCAAAGTACCTAGCTACTGGAAAGCGCTCCATCCGCGCCGGACGTCGAGCTGGACGGTTGGCGAGTGGACGTGGAGGATTTGTTGGTGCCTCGGTGCCGCCCCGTAATGCGAGATGGTTGAACATTTTTGGTTCCGGTTCGGCGGAAAAAGCGTGCGCCTGCTTCGGATGGATTCTAGGCTGGACGGCAGAGAAATGTCATTCGACCACAAACGGCAGCGCTACGCGTGGTCGGACGGCCGAAGAAGAAGAATGGATGCACTTGTGCCATCGGTCGAGCATTTCGCCTGCAGTTGCATTGTTCGCGCTGGAACAAGAACCCTCCGCTGTGCCCACGGCATATATTGTGTCACATGTATTATTAATGGATTTCAGTTTATAACCATTCACCGCCGATTGGACCAGTCAGCGTGGTAATTGCCAGCGAACGGGCAGGATCCTTCAGAACGGTTTCGCTACGGACGCGGCCGTTTTTGGAACGCTGTTAGCTGGTTGGCGTGCAAAGAAAATTTCATAATTACCCACGTCACACCGGAACAAGTCCAGCCGTGGAGGCCATTTCCGTGATTACAACTGCAGCTGGTGGCTTCGGTAGGCGCATTGCCTGGTCGCTCCATGCCCGGGCGACACATGCAAATGACTGGGGTGATATTTGAGCGCCGCGGTTGTTGCGTTGAACGTTTCCCGCTTTTCGGGAATGTCATTTGCAGATTGGACGCTTGCGTGCCGGTTCGCTACTGTGTACGGATTTGTTTGGAATATCTTTTCAGCGCTCTCCAATAGGTCCGGAGCAACAGGGAGCATTGCCTAAACCATGGCAATTCACTCACGGGCACGAGGTTGCTATTGTTGTCCGCGATATGAGATCATGAAACATGACGTGCATCCGGTACCGGTAGTCCGTACCAGCATGGGAATGACATTTGTGCGAATGGTTTATAAAATACGGAAACACACGCTAATGCTGGACCAGGGGGGATCATAGTTTTCACTGAGCTGGGATGTTTATTAGATCTTCTAGTGGGTGCTTTTAGTTTGATTGGTTGTTTAGGCTTTGAACATTTATTACTATCAGCGTACTAACGTCTCGAACTGATGGGTTCACTTCGGTTTGAGGTAATCCTTGAACCGATATAGTGAAGTCGGAGCTAGATTTATAGCAAGATCATAAAAAAATCCGATTCTTGATCTAGTACCTCTTGCGTGAATCGAAAGTGAATGGAATCCAACAAGGGTCGGTTATTACCTTTTATTTTTTTTCCTGCACGACCCTTTAATGACCTTTTTGTGCTCCCTCGGGATACGGGGTGTTTGAAATGAAGGTGCGTGTGTAGGTTGTTGTAATCTTTGTCTGACGTAAGAAGTCTTCCAAATCGGGCTTTGATACAATTTTGAGACTTCCTCGAACTGGCAATCAATCATTGGTAGTTTTTTTATCCTTTTCCTGGATTCAGGATGCTCTCGGTATAAAGCGGTATCGGAAGAATTGGTGGAGGAAGGCATTTAGGCATGTAGGCAATAAGCACCGTGTAGGAATAGTTGTAGTTCTAGACGCGTTGAGCTTGAGGCGAATGGTGAAAAATAATTACCACGGCACCCTCGACAGCTGTCAAAAGGAACCATTAAAGGTGAGGGAACGAAGATTTGTTGATGATTTGTTTTTTTTTCTTGTTTCGTGTGCTTCCTCGTCAAGCACATGCTAGAGGAGATTCTCGCGGAGTGGGCAGGCAGCATAGGAACATAGGAAATGCGACGCCTTTCGTCGATCGTTAGCGCGTGAAACGCCCAATTGAGGATGGGAATGGGTTCAACAGATTAATAAGATAGAACAGGTGGAATATGGTTAAGATTTTGAAGCGTAAGGTACTGGAACTTGCAATAAATTGAATTGCGTCATGTTAATCGTTTGGTTTTAGATACATCAATCGCGTGGAAGTGCTTTAGAATCTCTAGTTGTCATCAAGAGGTTCAAGTGTGGATGGCACACAGCTGGAGTCGTTTCAATGAGAATCTAACCTCTCGATAAACTCCTGTATTACGATCAAGAAAGGTATAAACAAAAGACGCTAAACTACAAGCCACAGGAAGTTGTGGTAATTTCCAATTAAATCTTCGAATTTCCCTGGACATCACATTCAGGGTGCATTTCATTGTGTGTCTCGTGCGTTTAGGAACGGAAAGCCCACTAAATTGGGGAATCTCACATGCATTCGCTGTAACAATGCACAACAGGTTCAACTTCCCCCTCAAACCTACACGTACACGACCATCAAAGAAAATAAACAGTTTTCATGGGCCTGTCATCCCATCTGCTAGTTGGGAAAGTTGAGATCGGGCTTCGAAATCACGGTGTCTAGACCCTGTGGGAACCTGGTCGTCGTCTAGTTCAATAAAAAAATATATGTATGCAATGGAACGGAACTCATCCTCCAACTCGCAGCGATAGTCGGTTGTCTCCCCGAGTAAACGGCAATTAACGTTTATCACGTCGGTTCGAAATGTTTCGCCTGACTGGCTGGATGATCATCCAGCCGACGGGAGGGTGGCCGGAAGAAATTAATAAAATAACTAATAACGTTTAGGGGCTGGGAACGGGCGACCTCAATCAGAGAAAGACGCTAAAACAAAACCGTGCCCACCGGTCCCGAGTGCACGGAAGTAATTGACGTTCGGTATTCGGCTCCCGATAGATTCCAATGTGAAGATGTACGCGGCGATAACTAGCCGCCTGGCCAGGTGGAGAGCATCCAGCTTAAAACAACAATTGACGCCTGGTGTTTATCGATGAAGACATCCCATCGTTGGGGTATAAATAAGTCATAAACGTTTGTTGAACTCCGGCTTCTCCGGTCATAAATTGTTGAGCATTCCAGAGGCAAGCAGCATAAGACAATACCATATGTTGCGCAATTAAATGATGTAGAATTACACACACAAAACACGCGGTGTGCACCCAGCGCTCCACACGATTAATATTCCGGTGCGATGGCCACGGTGGAGAGGGCGCTGTGAGTTATGAATCGATTGACACATGTTCTGGCTCCCGGATTTGGGAGTCCACCACCTGGACGGGTGTGGGATGGGTAAGTGGATAGCATTTATTATATTTTATTCGATTTCCTCACACACCGTGTTCGATAGACGTTATTTTATCTGATGATTTTTTGTTTTATGGGAGCAAAGCGTATTGTTGAGCATTGCGTATGAATGCAATTGTTGGAAGAATAACTTTTGGAATGCCTTTGGAATGACAGAACTTCATAAATATTGGATACAAATCAAACATCGTTCCTTGATTCGCTAAAATTAGGAATTTTTAAAGCCCAATTTTTCAATATGTTGAATTACCCCCAGCGATGAAACTTTTTAAACTTTTTGTAGCTTTTTGTGATTTCAAATGCGATATTACCTTTGAAAAATATCCAATGAATAGTCTTGTTTGTCCAACCGGATGTGTTCACTGGTCATGCACATACTAGAAGTCATCTGCTGGAGAGCTAATCTGTCATAGACTCAACAAACGCATGTCCGTCGAGTAAAATCACAGTCGTTTCCATCGTTTAAATCCTGTTTAGGAGCAACTACTTTTAACCAACAATCCTGTGCTGCTTCACACACGCTACTCTGTTAATGTAAATCTATTCATTATATATTCTGCCACCGATCGTGGCATTCGTCGTTCGAAGGTCGTAACACAAGACATTTACCGTTTATTTGCACCGGTTTGCTTAGAAAGCAAACGGATGCATCTAGCAATCATCACAGTGAGCTGTAATGTCTACTGTTGCCTTAGGCTGGTTTTCTGTTCGCTGCACGCGGTTGCACAAGTGTCAGATACTTCTGAAACACATCGCAATCCAAAGAAGGTCACCTGGCGGTTGGAAAACAACCGAAGAGTGCAGAGTTCTAGCATGCTCGCTCCCACGACATTATACTCCATCAAGAAAAGTTTCGATCGAACTAGCACCAGCCACTTGCTGGCAGTTCCAAAGGAGGTACAAGTGGGTTGGTCAATGAAGTAATTACCGTTCACCACTCGTTTCTTCCTATTCGCGTGACTTCTCGACGCCGTACCAGCTTCCGCGTTCTAGTCCGCCGGTACGGATATTTGTTCATAAATCTCTAGGCACTGTTGCTGCGGTGCACGGCGGTGGGTGAACTTTCACTGTCTCGCGCAGTTTGTTCGCTCGTCGAGCCGCGTTGACCCTGCACAAACTACAAACTTGCCTGCGGTCATTTTGTGGAAGCAAATGTCGCGCGGCAGAGGAAAAAAAAAACAGGATTGCAGGTTGCTGCAACGGATGGCAACTCACGAACTGGAACTGGTGAGAACGTACTGACGTATGGCACGAAAGGTTCGATAATTTATGCAAATATTTTCACAGTACTGGGGATGGATCATCGTCGCCGGGCCTAGTGTAACCTTCGACAGAAGGGAAGGTGTGGACGATGGAGCTAACTGGTGTGAAATGTGCAATGAGTTCTCACCCGGCGTGGCGCACCGAGTGGGTTGGAACGCCTCCGCAGGCGGATGTTACCATGTTTGGAACCACGCACAGGCACAGTGTCAGAGATGACTCGATCCGTCTATGGAGGGCTTAGAATCGAGACAACGTTTGAACTCTTCTATATATCTGTTTCCAGGAAATCACGCTACAGCTTCTGCAGCGATTGAAAAGTTAGCTTACATAAGCGAGCAGTAGGAAGTCAAGTGGATTAGGCTGGTCACGGTGTGCTGTGCCGTGCTCCGCCACAACGAACCTGGGATGACGTCTGGAGAACGGTTCGAAAATCAAAAGGCGGAAGTTGCGGTGCATTCGATGACGGTGCACGAAGGCTGGTGGCGCTGGTCGTCGGATTCGATTGGCGCTAGTGCAGTATGTGCTGTTCCCGTTTTCGCCATCGCCGTGCTTCACCGCCCAAGCACAGGCGTGCTCAGTGAGGCAATAAAACTTGATTAACGGTCGTCAAACGAGCTGCCCGGGCGAGAAGAAGTGCCGTGTGGGGGAAGGAACCGAAACGGAACACACGAACACGCTGCTTGTCACGGTTGTCTGTGTGTTGGGGTCTTTAAGTTGTGGGTGCTAATTTCGCTAATCTGCGAGTAGATGCACTTCCGTGCGCGCGGACAACCGATATGTCGCCGGTGAACTCTCTTTTAGACGAAGTAACGACAAAGCTAATTGCTGGACAATTAATAGGGCCCGGTATCGGTAGCTAGGGTAAATCACCGCACTGTCGAACACGGAACACTCGCGGGCGGGCCCTGTAATGGTTCAGTTCAATTTAAATTTCACATAGAGCATGAACACGCGAGAGATAAGCTGCTTAGAGCGTTCCATTGATTGAAGTCTCTTCAAGACATACATTCTTTTGGACCTCATTCAGACCTCTCGAGACGGCATCCGGAACAGTTTATTCGCAGCGGGAATAAATTATGGAACAATTTCACAGCACATGCGCATAGGATGGGAACACCTACAGTGCGGCGGGTATCCGGATCAGCTGCTCGCGTGTATAGGAGCGCGAGGTTCGAAATGGAAAACCGATTATTAACACCCAACACACATAGGAAGAGGATCAGATCATAAAATTCTTGAGCTGAAAAAAATAGGAGGGAAAATAGTGTGCTCTTTCTCTCGGTGATCGACAGAACGGCTCGAGGCTCGTGTTGCAGTTGATGCCGTTTTCGTACTCCGTTCCCACGCTCGGAATATTGCAGGAAGAAGAGAGGAAAAAAAGCAAAAACCTAGTACAAGAGGCTGGCACCACCAACGCACCACCAGAGCAAGGACTTTTTTTTCTCTAACATCAAGATCCTTTTTTTTCTTTTGTGCCATGGTGTGCCCTCTCCCGGGCACATGTATCCTTTTTGGTACCTACTCGAGTTCGGCTTTGGGTTATGGACATCCTGTTTTGATAAAGTTTTCTCGAGCCGAGGAGACAAACGTAATGCGCTGGAACGAAATCGATGCATTCATTTTGCGTCATTTTTCATTCTCCGGTGCTTTAGGTTCCATGTGGCCGGCTTTCAGGTCTCTAGCGGGGCGCACGATCCAGATAGAGTGCTTTGTTGATCGACCAGGATCGAGCAGGCGTACGCGTCAGAATCAGTGCGGTAGATAGGGCGCAATGCAATCGTAACGATTTTCTATGCTTTGTCCTTAGTTATGTGTATGTGAGCGCCTTGACGTAGACGACGGTTTCGTTTGAGGATGGTTTGGTTTTCAAAATAAAAATTATATCTTCCTGTACGGACGATGCGACGATGCGGCGAGCTTTACCGGTTTCCACTAAGGCCATGCTGGAATGCAGGGAGACCTAACGATCATCAACACCACCAGTACACATAATGCGCACCCTGTCAGTGACCTGAAAGTATCTTTGGAAATAGGATCCTTTTACAATGGAGCGCATTTGGAAAGGAACGGAACAACCGTGCCATTCCAGCAGTTCAACTTGCTCGACGCTCAATGAACGAGCGCACAACGTAAACGAAAAGGACGTCGGGTTGGCGTTGGCGTATTGAAAAGGATCACATTAAAGTGTTCTTCTTGCACCCGATCCTTCGCGGGTGAGTTATGAGGGTTTGTGTGTTGGAAAATTCGCTTCCGTCCACCCGCAGGAATTGAAGATGTGGTGCGCGTTTCATGTTGAAATTGCTTTGACAGTTTCGGCACCAGCTTCGAGCGTCCCAGATGGGAGGCTATTGTGGGGTCATAAAACGATAAAATCAATCCCCCTTCCCCGTTGCGAGCAATCTTAATGGTTTCCTTGAAATCGCTAATCAGTTTCGATCGAGGCAATCCTGCTTCCTGGACCATCATGATCGGTTACAATCACCCAAACCGGGCGTCATATTTTACTCGTGAAGATGGTCCAGCCGCAAAGCCGCCCCGTTTTTATCTTCCTCTTCTAATCGGGAAGATTAGGACAACTTCTTAGCTTTTACTTCGTCCGTCCGTTCGGGGAGTTCTGAGACGTCTTTAAGACGCCTAAAGATGTTCTCTCTTGCGCGATGGCTCGCGATGCCGCGGAGAAAGAGGATCGTAAATGTTATGACAACAACAGAAGCAACTGCTCCTAACCGTGCTGCCGTTTTCAGTTCGGCGATGCGCGGGATAACCTGAGCTGGGACCTGAGTTATGAGCGTAATTTCCGTGGTCGTTAAAATGGGACGAATTTTTACGACTCGCTGCGTTCGTCGCGTTGTAGTCTGCGGTTAGCGGTTAGTGGCTGTAGGAATAGAATGGTGAGTGGTGGTTCTTTTGTTAGGCTGACGAAATCAAGGTGCTCCGCTTTGGAGACGATTTCTTGGAAGAGTCGTTAATTTAAAGACAAACACAGATGTCATCGGGCGTCGGCAATCGTGGCTTACGGAAGATAGTTCCGCAACGAGTCCCAGACCGCACCGGAATGATATATGCGTAGGGATTGAGAAGTTTGGCATTTGGGGGTTTTTAAATTTTATTCAAATGCGAGGCGACTGCGTGTTGGAATGGAGATCGGTTGTGATAGCGCGCGGGATGTTGGAGAGATTTTCTAGCATCCAGATCGCAGGTCTCACGGGTACGCAGAACAAATGAGAAAACATGTTGGTAGCATGCTGGGGAAGAAGTTGATGTATGTATTTTGATGTTGGATGACTGCTAACATCAGTCAGCAGATCTAGCTCAACTCTTAGTAGTTAGCTCATCTGAACTTGGAGAGAGTTGGAGAAAGCTAGTAAATTAATAATATTTTTCATAAGTTCGAGAATCAATTCTCTACGCGTGGGAAAGAACGCATTCGCATTGTGCAGTTTTCCTTTCAAAAATATCTTCCTGTGTGGTATTCGCTTTTGTTGTGTGTTTTTTTTCTTTCCGGTATGCACTCTCTCGCTCTTTCTCTTTCTCTCTTTCTCTCTTCCTACCTCTCTCGAAGTTATCCTTTTGGGAACAGAACTTATGCCGCATTACGATGGTGCACTCTTTTGAGTCCATTGAGATGGGCAAGCGTGTCGAGAAATCCATTAATTGCACCACCGTCAGGCCGAGCAAATAATGAACTCGCACGCAGCGGGAATTTGCAGCGAAACCTTTATGAACTACCGGAGGACCACCATGATCCTTGCCGGCAACATGGCCGGCAAACAGGTGACACGCAAAATACGCACTCCCGAAAAAGGGAAACGAGGCGTACGAAACACGCATAGAAGCATAGCGAAAAGTAAAAGAAATTAGCGATTTGTGAGCTTTGGGGGATTATGATTTCTAAATCTTCCTGACAGAGAGAGAGAGAGAGGTAGAGAGAGAGAGGTAGAAGCGTTGCAACGTCGCGGATATCGAACGAAGGAAAGCGAAGCGAGACATCGATAAATCATCTTCTCAACCGATTAGCTTTGTGTGACAGGCGACGAGTTGTTAATTTTGCATTTGGTTTTTTTGCCCGCTTTCGTACGAAAGACTGCAATGGGTGAGAAAGCGACGAACCCCGACGAGCTAATGCGGGATTGACACGGGAGAGAAATGGTAAAATATTCCCTGGTTTCCTGGTGGAGCGGTGGATCATATTTCTGGCCAATAAATTATTCCTCTGCACGGACAAGTTCTGTGTGGAGGTCGGTGAGATGCGCCACTCCTTTTTTTTTATTCGTCGCAACCACAGCATAAAACATTCTTTACGTGTGGAGGTTTTATTTCTGTTTTTTTTTGTCTATCTCTCTTCAATCAAACGAACACACAGCCGCCAACGAGGCGTTCGGCACTGCGGGTTGGCATTTTTGACATATGTAAATATGCGCCGGTGCTCTTGGAGGAAGCAAGTGCGAGGAAAACCCAGCCCAAAGCTCGTGTTTGGGGGAGTGTTTTTGTTGTAGTAGTTGTTGTTGTTACTCTTTGCGGAACTCGCTGCCGGGGGCCATGTGTGTTCGGGGCTTCCTCGGATAGAATATTAAATTATCTTTTATGCGGCATGAGAATTTTATGCTCCATCTCGTTCCCGTCCGGGGCACCTTTCTTTTACGCCTTTCTTTCCGTTTCGCCGCGTGTGCTGCGCACTGTCGGCAACGCGTGACGGTAGCGCTGGTTCTCTTCCTGATGGTTCTGCTTCTGCTGTCTTCGTCTGTTTTTTGTTGATGTTTTTTGTTATTATTCATGCTCCACGTTGCGCATTCCGATCCTCTACCGCACAAATCCGATCCGATCCGGGTTCAGAGGCCCCGCCGCCGGTACCAGCCGATGCGATCGGTGATGTTTATTAATTCTTTTCAAAATATGCCACTTGATAGCCGCCTCGGTGTTTGTCTCTTTTCTTTCTGTCTCGCTCTTAACATCCTCTCATCCTCGTCGTTATCGTCGAGCGCATGAAGCGCTATCTTGCTGCTCGGCTGATTGCACGTGTTTAGGGTGTAAGAAGGAACCGGCAAGATTGAATTCTAGATCCCCGACCGGCTCGGGCGGGGGACGAGAAATGAAAACGGAACTCGGAACGAGCAGGCAACCGGTTTCGAGAACAGGCTCCGAGGTTCGTACGAGGCAGCTTCCTTCCTTCGGCGCGACAGGTTGGTTAGTACACCACTTGTTGACAAAACCACGGCCCGGATGGAGGGTTCGGCCGCTGGAGGTGTTCGGCATCAGGCGTTTCAAAAGGAGGAAATTAAAATCTTACGCCAAATGACAGAGCGAGCCGCGGAGTGGATGAGAAAAGGGTTCAAGAGGAGGTTGAGGTATGTTGAATTATTATACGATCGCTCGACCACACAACTACCAACAAGAACGGCGATTTTTAAGTTGAAGCTCTGTGGAGAGCTTCTTTTCCAGCGATGCAGCATGGAAATCTGATCGGTTCTGGTGCGGTTGCTATAGTTTAATTTCCTGTAGCAGGACATGTCGATTAATCCGCTTCTTGATGCAAGAAAAGAGATTTAATAAGCAATCGAGATACACATCCGGCTTTTAAATCCAAAAGCTGTAGGCTTTTCTGTACCTTCACATAAAATAAAATGTGTTTTCCTCTGTTGTGATGCTTTCGAATAGTATCATCGTTCAACGCGATCTAGTCGTACGTTTTGGGATGCTAAAAAGGGGTTCAGATTTAGATTCTCGCGTATAAAATCATTTTTTTACTATTTTTGTATTTAGTCTCATCAAATACGATGTGAACGAACATAATATTATTAATGTTGTTTTTGTCTAACTAATTTGGGACTATAATTCAGTATCGTGTTTATTATGTGTCTATAGCAATTTTTTTTTTCATTTCATGATGTACTCCACTTAAAAGGTTTCAGTCGGTGTAAATGCTTGACAAATGATGGATTCGTTTCACTGTACCATATTTGGCGGCTGGAACGGAAGATGAGTGGCATAAGAAATTCCAAAGTACACAAGAAACCTGAACGCAGCCTCAATCGATTGGCCATCACTTCAATTGGCCCTGCGCTGCAACAATGTATTAAATTATTTCGGGTTACGTGTATATGTTTTTTTTTATTGCTGATGTTTTTGTTCTCTTGCTCTTCTTCATTTCGACTAACCACAGCACATCACATCAACACACACACACACACGCGCGAACATATACGAACGAGCTGTAGCGGGACGGCCGGAAATTGGATATCGGATCACATGAAAGGTTTCCTTCTGGCGCTCGGAGTAGCCTCACGCTGGCATTCAGTTCAGTACAACCCCTCAGGGCACGATCCACCAGGGCCTGAATGCCGGGTCTCTCGCTCGATCGCGCTGGATCCTGCCGGCGAGTGAGTAACCTCGGCACGGTTTGTGCGAATGGATAACGGTATACGGGAATGGAACGTGGCGCAGACGTGGCACCGGCGTTGGGGTTCCAACGCACTGATTAAAGGAAACAGCCATCAAAATAAATGATGGAAGCTCGGAAGGCAAGCGGGCGCACGCAGTGGGCAGGGTGGACGAAAGGATATTTTTTAAAGGCGAGATGAGTGGGCCCCGTTGTTCGCTCACGTGACAAGGCCCTTTCGTTTTCCAGATCCGCTTTTTGCGCGTCTTCTCCGGCGCTGAGCAACGGGAACGGGAGTTGGAAACCTTTAATTAGGCTACACGCACTGCCTGAACTCCGACTGGTTTCAATCGAGGATGATGATGATGCCACCGCTGCTGCTGGTGCTGCTGCTGCTGCTCATGATGATGACGACTCGTCAATCGCTGGGTGTGTCCGGCGTGAAAGGACCCTGTAGCCTCGGGGCACTCAGGAGGCACGCTGACTCAGCAGCCACGCCACGGATTTTTAATGGGCAAGTGTCAAGCGAACCTCCTGTCAACATTCTTTTCCCACACGTACCGAAACGCACAGAAACGGAGTGCAAAAAACCGGCACATAAAACAAAATGACACACACGCGAGCGTAAAACCGAGGCCGGAAGTCATTGCGCATACGGTAGAACCGTGCGCACAACTTAGGAATGCTTTCACAGGGACGGTCAACATTCCCGGCACGTTCTGGCACGCCGTTGTCGTAAATATCACTTCAAAACTAGCTAATTAATAGCACCGCGTACGTGTACGCGCGGGTGTGTTAGTTCGTTCTTGGAAGCGGGCGAAAGTTCACCTGCGCCACCGACGACTTCCACGACGACGAAGATCTTGCGAGCGGCAATCACACCGGGGCAGAAGAGGATAGGCGTTACGAAGAATTTCAATTGACTCATTACCATAAGCATGTGAAAACGCTGTACACACCGTAGATACGGGGGGTGACGTTTTGTAGCACACGCTGGACACATTGGACACACTGGACACACTGGACGGTTAAGGCAAGTTAGGGCGCATCTCACCTGTTTGATGACCGGCGCGTGTACCGTCGGAGTGCCATCGTGTCTGTGGTCGAAAAAGCTGCCATTTTTGGCAACCGCAGGGAAGGTGAAATAGATGTGTGAACAGCATCGATTCTTGCTTCGTGCCATTGTTGTGGGCTTATTTACCTTTCACAGCGTACCAAAATCAGTTCGGCAAACAGTTTACCTCCCAGATGTTTGTGGCGATACCAAGCAAACAATGAAAACATAGTTGTTGTTTTTTTGGTAAATTTTTAAGAAATACGAAAATGACTTGGCCATTGAGGTAGGATAGTTGGGAGGAAATGATGGAAAAAGGGAATATCAGCGAGGGTCCATTTGCTAAGTGATTTACATCTTTGAGTTAAACTCGCGCATGAAAGCTCTAATAAGTCATATAATAACATTTGAACAATGAGTGTTTGTGAGCTACAAAATTGTGAGCTCAAATGTGCTCGAAACGCACCTATTTAGTGGGAATAGATTGGTTTATTGCAATTAGGACTGTTGAAATGAAATAATTCTATCCAAACAATGTGAGTTACGTTCCCTTTCGCAAAGTATGTTTTCACCAATTGCTTCCCTCCTGATTCACATG